>BHFT01034537.1:0-87628 GCA_004320025.1 Laticauda laticaudata | reverse complement strand
CCCCCCCCCCCCTCCCACTCCAGGCTGATGACTTTGAACTTCAACCCATGGCTTATACCGAGGATGGTGGGTGTGTGGTCCTCCAGAGAAAAGGACTTTGCCAGGCTGCTTCTCTCTGATGCTGGGGATGCCCTAGAGGAAAAGCTGGCTTTGAGCAATGCTGGTGGCTAGGGATCGGCTGGGCAACTGGATCCCTGCAGGCTGCAAAGCAACTCCCCCCCCCCATGCCAATTACATTTCATTGCGTTCCTTGGCAGGGCTTCCTTCTCTGCCAAGGTCCCTTGGTGGATGGCCCCTTGCAGTCTCGGTGTTACTGCCAACCCACTTGGTGTGGGTGAGTGAAACACGCCTTATTGCTGGCATCTCATCTCCAATGTGTGTCTGTACTTTGTGCTTGCACAGGCTCCTGTAGTGTGTGGATGAGATTGCAGACAGGTATAACTTGCCTTCTTTCTGACAGGGGCTTAACCAGAATGTTTGCTTTTGTACCAAAGCTGCCTTAAGACATCTCAATATCTCTAAGGAGCGGTAATTTGGGGGCTTAACCAGACTCCTTCCAGCCTGCCAAAAGGAGAAGTCCCTTTGCAGGCTGGGCCGTGGCCCCTTCTGGCCACGTTGCTGCTCTTGGCTTTCCAGGGGCAGAAGTTAGAGCCTGCAAGGTGTGTCCTTCTGTTGCGTGGCTGCTGATTCCCTTCTGCACTGATTCTTTTAGTCTTCTGGGGCCTAAACATGCTGACGTTGTTCTCTTTTCTCTGCTTGTGTCTTTCAGAAAATAGGTTTTTCGTTACTTTCTATGGTGGGTTGTACATATCAGACGTCCAGAAGGAAGATGCCCTGTCCACCTATAGATGCATTACAAAACACAAGTATAGTGGGGAGACGCGACAGAGCAATGGCGCCCGCTTGTCTGTCTCAGGTAGGTCTTGCTGGGTCATTTGCCAGGGAGTTGGCCTCAGCTTTGGCTTGCTTCGATGGTTGGCACATGGGCTCCCAGAAGGGGGAAGCAGGAGTGGCTATCTGGAAGCCAGGGCTATCGAGGGAATACAGGCCTGTGGCAAAGCCTGGGATTGAACCCTTGGACCATTTTCCTGAATTGTGTGTGTGAGGGGGGCAGGCAAGAGTGTGAACACTCGTTCATGGCTTCTGTGGAGCCCTGCTGATGGGAGCAGGTCCTCCAGGACAGGAAGGCCCGCCCATAGCAGCAACGTGGCTTTTCTGAAGAACTATCAATACGAAAAGCAGCCTGAGAGCCGGCAGTTCTCAGGCCTGAGAAGCTGCCAAGAGCGGATTCCTTCACTGAAGAGAGGGTTGTACCAGCTGATCTCTAGGATCTCTTCCAGTCTTTCCATTTTGTGATTCTGGTTTAGTTTCAAAGCCACCGAACAGTGCTCAAACTGTTCTTATACTTGTAGGAAAAGTAGGAAGAAAACACTTTGGGTCTGAACCAGTGAAGTGGGCGCCCAGGTGACCTGCTAGTTTGTAGCTAAGATCGTTTTCTAATTTTTATCTGTGTCTCTGAGACTTCTGGTTAATCCCAGCCAGAGCAACAAGGCAGGAGGTCGAAGTGCTTGTCAGGGGAGCCTGTTTTCTATCCTGGCCAGAAGGGTTGGGGTTTGCACCAAGTGATGCTTAACACCCAATATGGAAAGGAGACCTAAGTTGCCTTTGGGGCAACTAAGGAAAAGTATTCCCACCAACCAGGGTGGTACAAAAATCCTCCAGTGGTTCTTGAGTTGTAAGACACAGGGCTTTCTCCCTCTGTTGAGTTTGCCTGTTTACTCAGCCTTCAGCTGCTGCAAAGGTTGGGGCAGTGGAGGAGAAACCGCTTCTGGCTGAGCCTGAGCCTTCTCCCCTCTTTGCTTCCCAGCAGCAGCGGAGGCTTCATGGATCATGTGGGGGTCCTACTGAGGGTAGAGCCTGGAGCAGGTTCTGAGCCAAGCAGCTCCAGTCTTCCCATCCTGCCAGGCGAGGGGAAGAGGCTTTTTCTCATCTTTCTGTCTGGGCCTCAAAGAAGCATTCCGTAAATCCCGGCAGAGAGCAGGTCTGTGAAAGGGCTGGGCTCTTGAAAGGTCTGTCCCATGCAGAGTAACATTGTTCGCGTATCTTGAATAACAGTTTTCATCTCCCAGTGACCAAGACTGCAGAAGGCCCAGCGCACAATTCTCATCATCTGTTTTTGTTTTGGGACAATGCTGATGTGATCTGGTATTGGAGGATGTAGCTGGAGGGTCCTTTGTTGTGGTTAGAACATCAGAATTATTTGCAGACACCCCCTGACACAGGGAGGAAGGATCTGCTTGATTGGTCCATCTCAGGAACTTGGTAGATCCTGTTAGATTTCAGCGGGAATCTTGGCTTTTCTTGAGACTCTGATAGTTTAACTAATACATCTTAGTCCGTCCCTGGAAGATGGTGTGGCAGTGACCTTGGATCAGATCATAGCTCTACTTCTGGTTTCTGAAAACTCTGGTTTTCAGAGGTGACTGGCATAAAACAAAAAGTGAATCTATGCATGGTTGAGATATTAACTACAACCTTATGGTAATGTGTGGCAAAACATGATTATTTCTGCGCTTTTACAAATAGCCAGCTGGTGGCCCACAGTTAGTCCAATAAGCAGCAGTGCAGGTAATTATGAGCAAACCTTGTTACATCCATGTAACACCTCTAATTTATGAGCTACATTGGGCTGGGTTATTTGCAAGACCTCAGTCTCCAATTGTGTCTGTCAAGAGTTACTTTGGATAGTAAAATGGTTAGCATACTAAATAAGCAAACAAATTTCCATTAATTTGAAAGACTAGTTTGCATTCCCTTCACAAAATAATACCATCTGATGACACCTAGGAGTTGTTCCTTCTCTATACTGGCACCTGCTGTTTGAAACAGTACACCGCCCCCTCCCAAAAAGATTTGGATGGTCTAACCTTGATGGCCTTTAAAGTCTTTAAAAAGGTAGATTTTCCTTCTCAAGCTCTTGGCTAGTACATTGAATGAACCCAACTGAAAAAAAAAAGAGTCATTTCAAAATGAGTTGGGGAGGGACAAATAAATGTAACAATTAAAAAGATTTTTTTAAAGTTTCAGGTTTTAAATATGTTACTTTGTTAGTCTTTATATGCACTGTTGTATATCGTACTGCCTTTTTATAATTATTGTTGTGTTGTTGTTTTTTTTAACCCCATGCTACTCAATTGGAGGTGGATTATGTGCCCATACAAATAGTTTCTTTAAAGGAAAGAAAAAAAAATTGGTGCGGCATCGTAGAGACAGGATCCAGAGGGCTCTGTGTCCTGTTTTTTTTGTTTTTTGTTTAATGTTTTGTGCAACTTGGGAAAGCTGCTCTGCACCTTTCTTTGAGATAGCGGAAGCAGAGTCACCCCTCTTGATCTCACCCTCATCCAGAGCAGTCCCTGAATATTGGTCCAAATGGCCAACGGGCCAGCGAGAAGACTTGGAAGATTCTACTTCTGGGTTCTGCTGGTCGAGAGCTTTAAATGAATGCCCATCCCTGGCAGAGACCCTGGAGCCAATTTGGGAGGAGAGATAAATCCTGAGAAGGGTTTGAGAGTACCTTTCATTGTCATGCGCTGCATTCATAGAATTTGGACTGGGGCGAGATTGCCCCACCTGAATTCTGTTTTGTTTCTCTGTTCTCAGACCCAGCGGAGTCCATCCCAACCATTCTAGACAGCTTCCAGGACCAGGAAGCAAAGGTGGGGCAACTAGTGGAATTGCCGTGCATTGCCTCTGGGTACCCGAATCCTGCCATCCGGTGGGTAAAGGATGGAAGGCCCCTGCCTTCTGACAGTCGATGGACCAAGCGTATCACAGGCCTGATGATCAGTGATTTGCGTGTGGAAGACAGTGGGACCTACATCTGTGAAATCACAAACACTTTCGGGTCTGCTGAGGTCACTGGGACCCTGGCAATAATTGGTGAGTGGGTGAAGACTTAATGCCCAGATGCTATGTACAAAAGCTCTTTTAGTAAGAGGGAGAGGACAAGAAGAGAGAGCATGGATGTGCTCCAAGATCTTCCATGTTTTAACAGAGGATGCACACCTGGGGGACCCGACTGCTTGGGAGACTAGTAATTTACCCATATTTGTGAATGAAATGTAACTTATTCAGAATGCAACACCGAAATTTTCTGAAGAGCTCCAGAATGGTCTCCTGTGTGATTCTCCAGTGAAAGAACAAATGCATTTCCACTAAAGTCAGAGAACTTCTTTAAATAACATTGCCCATTGGGACAAAAGCCCTCAGCTTTACAGATACAGTTGGGGTACTGGTTGTCTGTAGCTAACTAGGAAAAGGATCTTGGAGTCATAGCGGACAATCTAAATATGGTGACTGCACATAAGGCAGCTGAGAAAAATGAAGGGAAACTTTCAAATACCTGACCTGTCAAAAGGCATTCCCACAGGAATTGTTGTGGGTCAGGGTAACCATCTTGCTCTGACACTCTGGAAAACTTTGCTGCATTTTTTCTAACCAAACTAGATGTCTTGTTTCTGACATTCCCACTTCTTGGTTTCACCTCTGTGTTAGCATCTCTGCAGAGAAGCCGTGGATGATGGGGTTGGGAAGAGAGGTTGAGTTGCTGGTAGCCAGAATCCTATGTGGGTATCCTCCTCTCTTGAAATGGGTTATGCTCTTTGTCTTTCACAGAGCCACTGCGGGTCACCCTCACACCAAAGAAGCTAAAGACTGGAATTGGAAGCACTGTTATCCTCTCTTGTGCCCTTTCTGGCTCACCAGAATACTCCATCCGTTGGTTCCGCAATACAGAGCTGGTGGTCCCAGATGACTTTGTCTCCATCCGGGGAATCCACAATGAGACGCTGCTCATCACGGCTGCCCAAAAGAGCCACTCTGGGGCCTACCAGTGTTTTGCCACCAGGAAGGTCCAGACAGCTCAGGACTTTGCTGTGATTGTCTTGGAGGGTGAGCATCCAGTCCTGCAGAGGGGCTTCTAGGCTCCCCATCTGGTCCTGGGTGGTTTCCAGAGAAGGAAGGAGAGAGCCTGAAAGGAGTTTCCACCAGCTGGTGCTTGCTTGAGAGGATCCCACAGCTGTTGCAGCCCAGATATTCCCTTCTCTTCCCCATCCCCATCCATGGAATCTGTTTCCAACAATAAGCGGAGTGGGAGTGAGGAAGAGACAGAGAGAGAGAGGGAGAGAGGGAAAACTCTCATTTACTATTAAATTATTGGACTGGAAGGTATTGAACAGGGTGGCCATTAAGCCAGCAAGGCTAATATAGTTTCACAATGAATAGTATTCCTAAAAATATCAGTTTTGGGTCAGAGAGAGTATGAATTGCCAGGACAGAAGGATAATTATTCTGTAAAATGCTGAGGGGCCTACAAAGTTACGTCCTACTCTTTCCAGGCCTTCAGGAATGTTTTTGAGATTTAGGACTTGAAATTTGGTGTTTCAACGTTTTTCAACCCTCCTATCATTGAAAAGAGATGCTTGGCTGGAAAGAGGAATTGTGTTGATCCACACCTCTGCCATGGTCTCTCTCCTAGATGGGACTCCCCGGATTATCTCCTCCTTCAGTGAGAAAGTGGTGAACCCTGGTGAGCAGTTCTCCCTGATGTGTGCAGCCAAGGGAGCCCCTCCCCCCACCATCACCTGGTCCTTGGACGATGAGCCCATCCAGAGAGATGGCAGCCACCGCACCAACCAGTACACCATGTCCGATGGCACCACTGTGAGCCACATGAATGTGACAGGCCCACACATCAGGGATGGAGGGGTCTACCGATGTACTGCACGGAACTCGGTGGGCAGTGCCGAATACCAAGCGCGAATAAACGTAAGAGGTGCCTGTCTACTTTTCAATATCAGCCTAGGCTCTTCTTGCATTGTTGTTGTTTCTGGTTGGTTGTGCTGTTTGTTCTGCCTTGTTCCCTGACGTTTGTGTGTAATTTGACCATAGGGGGCCTTTGGCAGAGCAGAGGGCGCTGGGGGAGAATGCAGATCTCAGGCGTCCAAGCAAAGCGTGGGTAGACTGTTGCCCCCACGGGACCTGGGTGGGTGGGCAGAAAAGGCGGAGGTGGGTGTGTGGAGCTGACATGGCAGAGTGCCATTCTGCGCCGTGGCCCTTGGCAAGATGGGTCATGCTAAGCCCTTCCCTAGGCTCCTGCAGTGCAGTTCAGTGTCCTGTGCATTTCTCTCGGACACCTGCTATGCCTCCTCCCTGCTCCTTTGTGGGGTGCCCGGAAGCCTGTGGAATGGGGGAGGCCAGCCTTTGGGCTCTCACTCAGCACTCAGTCTCTGGCTACCGTGCACAGGATGTCCCACTAGCAAGGCTTGGAGTCACGGCTTCCCCAAAGGTGCTTTTTCAGAAGGTGCTTTTTCAGAAGGCTCCTGGACTTCGTTTTTTCCTTGAGGAAGACATTTTGCTCCTTATCTGGGAAGCTTCTTCCATTCTGACAGAACTGAAGAAGCTTCCTGGATGGGAAGCGCAACGTCTTCAAGCCAAGCAGAGAAGGTCCAGTTGCCTCTTGAAAAAGCACCATTAGGGCAGCCGTGACCTGGGTGGCTGAGACTCTCCGTCACCTGCAGTGTTTGGAATCACTTGAAGGAAGCCAGCTTGACAGAAACATGGCTGGGTGNCGTGACCTGGGTGGCTGAGACTCTCCGTCACCTGCAGTGTTTGGAATCACTTGAAGGAAGCCAGCTTGACAGAAACATGGCTGGGTGTGAGTGGGGGGGGGGTCCCTCTCCCACATTCCTCCTCCTTGGGAGCGAAGCCGCCCTTTCCTTGAATTGCCCTAGCCTGCCCTTTTCTCCTCCCCTGCTTCAGGCCCTCCCAGCATCCGGGCCATGAAGAACATCACAGCGGTGGCAGGCCGGGACACCTTCATCAACTGCAGGGTGATTGGCTACCCGTATTACTCGATCAAGTGGTATAAGGATTCCTTGCTCCTGCCGGACAACCACCGACAGGTGGTCTTTGAAAATGGCACCCTCAAGCTGATGGATGTCCAGAAGGGGATGGACGAAGGAGAATACCTTTGCAGTGTCCTCATTCAGCCGCAGCTCTCTATCAGCCAGAGTGTCCATGTTACTGTGAAAGGTGGGTGGCTGTTAGTAGGAATCCTCCCTGGCACTCTTGCGCCTCTCCTCTCATGGCAGGCCTGCAATCTGTTCAGGCTCTGTGGCTGACCAACAGATCAATCAGGACTGGCATATGGCCCCCTAATGTCGTCCATGGCCATGGTTGGGAGAGGGCCAGCCTTGCATCAGGGAGTCAGGCAGGAGTTCCAAAAGAGGGCACCCTGGTTTGTTTGTGAGCTGGGCATGGCCTTCCCTCGGCAAGTAGCCAGCCAAGGAAGGGGATAGAGTGCCAGGTGTGTGGTGCCTTTGTTTCTTGGAAGAGGGCAATGGTTCTTGAGCAGGTGAGGGCAGAGCAGCTTGAGGGGGCCTTTGTGTTCCAAAGGGGTTTCCAGCAGCTTGCACTTGCTTGAGAGGATCCCACAGCTGTTGCAGCCCAGATCCCCTCTCTCCTCCATCTCCATGGGATCTCTTTCCAACAACAAGCGCTGGAGCCGAGTGGGCCCATGTAAACATGCCACTTTGAAACAGCTGACCTTTGTTCAGAGCTCCTTTGGGGATGCCTTCCTCTCTTTGCAGCTCTGTAAAGGATTATTCTCTTGTCCTGCCAAGCGCATTGTAAGCATTCTGCGATTCATCCATTATTCAGCTCAGTTTGGGGAGCCATCAGCCCTAATGAATTGAAAGAGAAGCGGGCCTGCCTTGCCTTTCCATCCCTGGGCTTGCTCAGCTTGAATTCACAGCTGGACTGGCCAGACTGCATTTTGGGGGCAAGGTGGTGACGCTGGAGATGGTTTTGAACTGCATGAGTGCTTGCAACTGGGAGGAAACTGCTGCAGCTCTGGAGAAGGCGTAGCAGCTGTCCTGGCTTCCCTGAGTGTTGCTGTCCTGGCCTTCTCATTTCATAAGGGCTCCTGCTGGCTCCTAGCAGGTTTGTATGGACATTGGGTGAAGAAGGTTGGCTCAGCCTACAGGTTCCCTTCCCCACCTGCTCACGGATGGCTCTCTGTATCTGCCAGGTTTTATGCCATTTTCTGAGCACAGGGGATCTGCTTGGATGCTGCAGGGAGCCCTGCACCTGTGGTAATCTTTGGGCAACTGGGCTGCCAATAAAAGATGGAAAGGTTAAGTTGCCCTGCTGGTTCTTCCTTCCCCAAAGGGCAGAGCAGGGGGAGGCCCTGGTTTGGAAGGGACAGGCAGAGAGGGATGGGACCAGCCAGGGGCACAATTTGCTGGTTCTCCAAACTGCTCAGAATCATAACAACTGGTTCTATAGAACCAGTCTGAACCGTTACAATCCCACCCCTGGGGCAACATGATGAAGCATATGTCATGGTGCAAATTCCACCTCTTTGAACTTTTATGTGAAGTTGCATTGCAAATACTAAATAATGGATCTAGCATTGTGGTATCACAATACATTTAAACATTTTGACATCCCTATGGTTAGGAATGCTGCTTCTGCCAATAAATCCAATCGTTCAAAGCATGCCTTCTTCCTGGTTAGGTGGAAGATCCAGATCTTAACAGATCTCTTTCTGAAACCCAGGAGAAAAGAGGTAGGCCAGGTATCCACGGGGAAAAGAAGATTCAAAGCTGAAGGGCAACAATTGAAAAATGCCAATTTCCTGGATCTCATCCGATAACAGTCACAGGAAATGGGTTCTGGACAAAGTTAACCAATTTGTTTGGATTGGACAGACGGAGAAGCAAGATGCTACCAAAGATAATCCAGCCCAGAGCTAAAAAGTGCCTTAAAAGTGTAAGTTAGTGCCTCAAATCCCACTTAGAAGTCAACTAGCATCTAAGACACCTCCGGAAGCAGTCTAATCTAATGGGAAACACCATCTCTGCCTAGGCTGCTCATTTTGTTCCAGCTACATTCTGGAACAAAATGTAGCTGGAACAAAATTTAAAGGATAATTTTTAAGGATAGCTCGGTGCCAAGCACAACACAATCACTCAGCAGGAGGCAGCTAGAGTGACTAAGTGTCCTGATTCCGGAGGAGACACAATTGGTGCACAGGATGCAGCTGTGCAAAAGTCCTCCTCCCTGCTCCTCCAGCAGGAGCTGAGAGAGACCCCCTGCTTGTGGAGTGCCTCCAAGCAGGAGATGAGGCCCTGTTGAGAGCCCAAACCTCTCTAATATCTTAGAGGAAGTTGGTCTAGCTCTGTTATTCACCAGAAACCAGACACTCAGCATTATTACACTGAAGATGGTCAGCTTCATTCAAAATCTTTTAAATGAATGAATGAACCTCTTTTGCCCACAAGCTCACAAAGCCCTGTGTTTCATATGTTTTGTGGGTGCTGTGGCAAATTATATGGGCCCATGTCAAACTTGTGGGGCAGTTTGGGGAGAGTAGTTAGATTTTTCTGTGTGTTTTGACTGATGTGTCTTAGGACTTGCCGCAAATTGATATGAATTCGTCATCTCAAAATGGTAGGAAACTCATTCCAGCAGTGACGATCAAAGGGATTTGCGAGGCTGCCATAGGCCTTGAAATGGGTTGAACTGTCATCCAATTCATCCTGAATCTTCCATCAGGGTCTCTCTAGCCCTTTGTCTACCCTTTCATCTCCATGGGCTCCTTGGGAAGAGTAAGGGACCTCAGCAGAGAAAGGGCACTGGGAAACAATTGCATCAATGGTTGCAGAGAGGATTAGAGAGAAACAACAGTTTTGGTGCAAGATATTTTCTGAAAATTCCAGAAAACAATTTGGATCTAAGAGGTTATCAAATCTTCCTAGCCACAATCAGGGCTGCGGAAGACTAGCAAAGTATCTTAGGTTAATAAGATTTATTAGGAAAATGGATTTATACAAGGATTCCAGTAAGTAACCTTGCTTCTTGGGTTCTAGTTTTCTTTTTCTTGTGCTATAATGCATGATAGTTTCTAGCCACGTTATCAATGTGGGAGTTTTCCTTTCTGTTGGTTACCCATCGCTGCAGTAAAAGGTGTTCCTGTACGTCCTGTCTATTCTAACAGGCAGGCAGGGATTTCTCCACAGCAGAGAATTATCTGCTACCCATCCATCTTCAGGCTGTATTCTTGTTGTTTTCAAATCAGCTGTTCACTAAGCTTGAGTGTGCCAAGTCTACCCATAAGGGCTTGCAACTATCTTGCAAAATAGGTAAGACTTACCATGAAAGGAGAGCTGTGGTCCCTGAACTTGTGACTGAGAGTTCCCTTGGTGCCCCAGAGCTACCGTGCAGAATCTCTCCCCGTTGCCTGAGCAGGCCTCCACTTGAGCCATGGGCTCATTCCCTGGGGGGCTTCCTGCTTTCCCAACCTCCAGGACTCCGTGGTGCCCAACATGTTTTCCTCTCTTTGGCAGTCCCTCCTCTGATCCAGCCCTTTGAGTTCCCTCCGGCCTCCATTGGGCAGCTTTTGTACATTCCATGCGTGGTCTCTTCAGGCGATATGCCGATCCGCATCACATGGAGGAAGGACGGGCAGGTGATTGTCTCAGGCTCCGGCATCACCATTGAGAGCAAGGAGTTCATGAGCTCCTTGCAGATCTCCAGCGTCTCCCTGAAACACAACGGCAACTACACCTGCATCGCCAGCAATGCTGCTGCCACCATTAGCCGAGAGCGGCAGTTAATTGTGCGAGGTAAGGCGCCTACTGGGCTTTGGTGGGGAAAAGCACCCAATGGTTCCCATGGTGGTCCCGGCTGGATTACTAGGAGCTGCCCAGGAAGGGGCTGGGCTTCTTCCCAGATGATGATCTGGATGTCAGGGTTCCAAATAATAAATCCAATGCAAGCCAGACTCCAAGGCAATTGAGGTTTGCAAAAAAACCTTTTATTGGAAATATCATAGTGGCACATATCTGGTAAAAACCGACTCAGAAAACTCCAATGGTTTTCATCTTATTAAAAGTAAAAGATTTTCTACTTTCTCAAAACAATCAGTTACATGGTCAAATCACCATGCAATCCAATAACCAGGTGGCATCACTCCGCCCCCTTCTGACCAGGTGTGATAATGTCCTTGGTTCCCAAGAGAAAGTATTTTGTTTTGGCTACAAAATTCCCTCTATCTCAAACCCTCCCTCCCTGACTCTTAGCTCCAGGGTGGCAACCCTGAAGCAGACAAAATGGCTTCGGTCTGGCCAGCTTCAGGGTTGACACCGGATAGAAGAGGCCGCTGGCCCAAGCTTGGCATCATCTGCCATACATTAACAGGAGGCCATGGAAGAAGTTGCTTGATGAACTCAGCAAAGGGTTAGGATTTCAGATGGCCCAGCTCTAGGGGACTCAGAACAAGGGAACAGGACTTGGTGTGACTGAGTGGGTCAGAGGAACAGAAGTGTCTAGAAGGGCAGCTACAATGATATGTGAACAGGAGATTTAGAAAGACTACAAGGGGCTTTAGAAAATGGCTGAGGTGGTGGTGCTTCCAGTCAGCCACTTTGGGAAGCAGGATTTGCTTAATCATTTATTTAATCCAGTTTTGAAGTTGTCAGATTTCTTTACAACTCTGGGTGGCTTACATACAAGAGATTAAATAAATAAATAAATAAATAAAAAACACTGCCAACCAGAACAAAGCTAAATTAAACTCCACACCTACCCGATCCCAAGGCCCAAGACAATCAGTTTTAAAATACTGTCTGGAACATCCTAAGGATGGGAGCTGTACAGATCTTGTGAGGAAGTGGGATATCATCCCAGAGGGCAAGTGCTGCAACCAAGTGGGTGCACCTCCTGGGTGCTACAACGTGACATTGCTGGATAGATGGCATCTGGAGGAAACCTGCTCTGCTTGAACAGCCCAGATGGGCAGAAACAAGCGGAGAGCAGCCAGCTCTGTGCCACGAAGGCTTCAAAAGTCTCTACTAGCCCCTTGCATTGCACCAGGAAGCCAGTTGGCAATCAGTGCAGACTGTGGAGCAGAGAGGGTCCCATGAGCACCAAGCACTGCTCCCATGACTGCTCATGGATCGACTACAGCTTCTATAAGGCCTTCGAGGGCAGCGCCCTGTAGCATGGGGAGAATGAGAGTAATTCAATTGTGAGGTGACCAGGAGTTGAGTGAGTCCTGGAAGAGCCTCCCACTCCAGGGAAGGGCATAACGTGCGCACCACATGTACCTATGCAAAAGACCTCTGGACCTGCTCCTTGAGAGTCCTACATACATCCTACCATGTGCCTAGCTCTACCAAAGGTCATCCAACCAAAGTAATTAAATCCTGGCCTTATATATCTACCAACTGAAACAGGTTGAGAATATCTGCTTCTGCTGGGGACCTCTGAAGCTGAGGCCTGACTGCCTTTCCCACCAACTTCTCTATAAAGGCAGGTTGGAGTTTGAATGTCCAGGATTGTTGGGTGCAGCTATGGCCTTTTGAAGGGAGGGCACACAACAAGGCCAAGGGAGGCACCACCACCCTGATGAACCCATCCCCAAGCCACCTCCTGGATTGCTATCACTGCTCCTTCCAGTCGGCCGGTGGCAGACTGTCCACCAAACCCTCAGGGGAAGGCCCCAGAGTTCTTCCGGTTAAGCCAGCATTAGAACAAAGAGACCTGTCTGCTGTAAAAGGCCTTCTTCAATGCTTAGGGTGTTTGGGATTTCCACATTTTCCTTCTACCTGTTATGCTTCTGATAGAGAAAAAAACAAGGTAGCAAAACTGGTGAATTGAATGGCAGCCCTGCTCTGTATGGCACTGCTGGCCTTGGAACTAATTCTGCATCTGCAGCACCTTGGCAGTTCCCCCACCCCACATATCTGCCGAAGGAAAAGAAAGGGCCTTTTCTCCAGCGGCAGGCCTGTGCCTGTCACCCGAAGGGAGCAGATAGGCCTGCCTGGGGTGTTCTCTGTTCTAACTGTGGTTGCCCAGAGATTGGACAGCCATTTCTCCAGAATCATATAGTTTGAGCAAGGGGTTGGACTAGAAGACCTCTAGGGTCCCTTCCAACTTCGTTATTCTGTAAAAGATGGCTGCAAATGGGAGGTAGGGAGCGGGGCTCATGAGAGGAGTCTTCAGTGCTTCTTCAGGCCTGGCATTTTTGAGGTGTTAAGACAGATAAGGGAAGGAGATGGGCTGGGAATATTGGCATGAAAGGAATTGGCAGTCAAGGCCCCACGAGCAAAGGGAGGCTTTGGGAACATCCCTGTGCTGTTCCTCACCTGCTCCCTTGTTCTGCAGTGCCTCCTCGTTTTGTGGTCCAGCCCAACAATCAGGATGGGATCTATGGCAAAGCTGGGGTCTTGAACTGTTCGGTGGATGGGTATCCCCCTCCCAAAGTCATGTGGAAACATGCTAAAGGTATGTGAAATTTTTCCTTTGGAGTTGCAGAGGAGGGGGCGATGCCCTCAAAGTGTGTGGAGCAGGGACCCTGGTCCACAGCTGGAAAAAGACAGGCCAGCATTGAGAAGAGCATCAGAGAGGGCCTGGTGGCTGGTGGCTTGCTCCAGCTGGCGGCTCCCCTCTTTTCCCAATCATTTAAGGGCCTTTTCTCGCTGTCGTTTTCTTCCAGGCAGTGGGAACCCCCAGCAGTACCACCCTGTCCCCCTGACAGGCCGCATCCAGATCCTGCCAAACAGTTCACTGCTCATCCGGCACGTTTTAGAAGAAGACATCGGCTATTACCTGTGCCAGGCCAGCAACGGGGTTGGGACAGACATCAGCAAGTCCATGTTCCTCACCGTGAAGAGTGAGTGACGCAGCTGTGCCCAGCCTTCTCTCAGGCTTTCTCTCAAGCTTCTCTCAAAAACAGTTTGTTTGAGCGACAGTTTTTGTGGGCAACCAAGAAACTGCTTTTGTTCGTGGAATGGGGCCACTCCTGGCTGCTTTGTGCATCTATTAGCCCCCATTCCAAATATAAAAGTTGTTAGCTTGGTGTCCCTCCTTTGCACCATTTGCAAGGTTATTTGGGTGGATGGGGGGTTGGACTAAATGACCTACAAGGTCCTTTCCAACTCTGTTAATATAATCTATCAGATTCTGGCAGCCCCTCTGATCAAGGTCTTATGTCAGCGTTCCAGCTAAACACTCCATCCCGATTCAAAACTCAGAGACAAAGTCCATCGAAGTAAGAATTTATTAGAGAAGTCTTGTTGGCACATTTGGGGAAAACCTGAATCTGAATTCCCACGTTTTCCCTCTTCCACACTAAAACTCACACTCTGCCCCATTTTATGACTCCCAAGTCACACTCTCCAATCTACCTCAACTCTGAACTTCCGCCAAGTGCAATCACTCCCCACCACATTCCAGCAACTCCTCCTTGATCTCTGGCAAGTGCCTGTCCTCCCTTTCTCTACTCTCCCATTCCCACAGCTTGCCCATCCCCCACTGTGGCAGCCCTGAATCTGAATCAAGATGGATCCGTTCCATTGGTTGAGATTCTCGCCCAGGTGGTCTCTGATCAGATTGGCCCTTCTGTTGCTCGGCCAGGTTCAATTCTAGCCCTTCCCTTGCAGTCCTGGAAGCCAGTAAGCAAGGAAGTTCTGACGCCTTTGACTTTAACAAAAGCAGGCCCTCAGCTGACTGTGAGAGGAGGCAAGACAATCCCAATAGCAGGCATTCCACAGAGAAGCCCAGAACAGTTTGGGGTAGGTGGATGGAAAGACATGTGAAGCATTGGGGGGCATCTTCCCCTGCCTTGCCCCCAGAGGAAGCACCCTTGTGGGACTGACTCCCTCTTTTTATCCCTTGCTTTACAGGAGGTTTGCATGAGGCTAATTATTTTCTATGCTTGTCAGTCATTATTCTGATGGCTCTGGGAAGACCTTCCCCCTGGGGTGATTATAGCTTACGAAATCCCCCTCTTGGGTCTTTATGCTCTACTTGTGCCACACTCTTGGCACTGACAGCCAGACCGGGAGTGGTGGGGGGGTGTCCCCAGCCCATATCAGGGCCTTTGCCCATTTGGAAGCCATTGCTCACATGCTCCTTGTAGTCAGCAGGTGCATGAAGGCCGGAGAGGTGGCCTCACTGTCTGAGCCTTACTGATTGCTTCCATGCATTTTAAATTAATCTCATGCTTCAGGTGAAATGCAGCTAATCAGGGTGGACAAGAAACTGAAAAGGGTGCAATCAAATTAACATCACAGAGCTTGCACTTAAGACCATCCCCACGTTGGCTTTGGCTCTCTTCCCTTTCAGTGCTCTGTTCCTATTTTGTTTGCTGCTCTGCTCTAGTGGGACTGGGCGGGACGGGGAATACCCCAAACACTGACAATTCCTATTGTAGCTTGTCTTGTTTCAGGCTACCAAATGAAAACAGCCTCTTACCTGCAACTTGCTCATGAGACACCAAAATGAAGAGCCTGAAAGGAGAAGAGGGTTTGCTTGGGGGTTGGGTGATGGCCTTTGGCAGGGTTTGCTTCTTCAGGAGAGATGGAGCAGATGGAGCGGGGGGAGTGCAGGCCTCCAAAGATGTGCCTGTGGTCTACTCTTTCATGATGAAGGGCTGGTGGGCAGACTGAATGTCTGCCTTCCTCTTGGCTGTGCTGCACTAGTGCTCCCTTCTCAAGGACCAAACAGCGTTCCGGCAGGAGTCTGGGACCCGCCTTGCTCCTGGCAGGGAATTCAACAGCTTTGTGTGTCTTCTGAAAAGGTGCTTTTTTGTTAACCTGACTTTCCCATGATTCAAATCTACTGGATGATCTTCAGGGCCTCCCTGCTGTCTCCTCATCTGGTATGACTTAGAAGATGGTGGTCCCAGGGCCCATTTTGCATAGGAAAACAGTTTCTGGGGAGTCAGGGATGAGTGTAACTAGCAGTGGCCCTGGCAGCCATTCAAGGTCCTAGATGGCTTTTAAGAGCCATTGATGGGCAATGGGCACATGAGAGGATGGGTTGCTTCTTTTTGCTTTCCCAGCTCCAGGTATTTATCTGGGATATTGGGGGCTTCTTAAGATCAGCATGGGAGTTTTGGGGCATGGACATAATTTTCTGCTTTGTGAAGCTGCTGGTTGGGAGCTCAGTTCAAAGGGTTTGCATCTACCATAGTAACCAAGCCAAAATTTGAGGCCTGTGGGTTCTTAATTTATCTAAAATACATAGGCTGCCTATTTAGAGGCTGCCTATCTCATAAAATCACCCTAAGGTGTTCACTATAATCCATAAAATACCATTTAAAAAGAACCCGCCCTCTGGAGCGCCAGGTCCAATTTCCCATACTGTAGTTTGGTGCTTGAGGAAAGAACTGGTCTTCACGTCTCCCAGAAGGCTAAAAGGGTCCCACTGGTCTCCCGTGGGAGGCTCTTCGAAAGGCCCGGGGTGGTCACTGAGAAAGCAGTCTTTGAGCTCCCATCCAGTGGCAACGTTTAAGGGAGGGGACCCTACCTAACCGAAGAGGGGCCGATCCTCTCACAGAGAGGGGGTTCAACAAGTAACCAGCCCTGGTGCCCGGCAGGGTTTTAAAGAATTCAACTGGCAACTTGCATTGCACCTAGAAAGCAGCTCTGGGGAACCACGGGGTACCCAAAACCGCACATACAGTGTGGACCAGCTGCAGTTTCTGGATAGTCTTCAGGGGCAGCCCTACGTAGAGCACACTGCAGTAATCCAAATGAGAGATGACTAAGGCATGGGTGATTGTGAGCAAGAGCTGTTAATGCTTTCACTAAAACCCACACTCCAAAAAGATGACTCTTCATGGTTATCCATTGGAGTTGTCAGTACAGCGGTCTTCCATTTGAGAAGGCCCACGCCATTCGTGGAAAGTGTGGCAAACAAGATTGGTATCTTAACTGGGCTAGTGACTGGCCGGTAGGCATACCTGAGGGGATCCCCTTGCTGGTTGCCACTTGTCCCCCAGGCTGGGCTCCAAGTCTCCCTCCTGAGTCGGTTTTCTTTCCTTTCTTACCTCTGCCCCTTCTCACTCTCTCTGGACTCATTGAGCCCTTTAGGGGAGGGCTGGTTTTCGTGCCATCTGCCCAACAAAACCGTTCCTAGTTTCTGTTCTGCTAAATTGCCAAAGTGGGCACTTTCCCGAGTGAATGGCCAGCATTAAATGCACACCATTCTTTTGCTTGCCCTTGCCTGCTGTTGTAATCCCCACCCCCTTCAGCCAGAGGGTTATGTGGCACTCCAGTCCTGCAACAAAATGGTTTGTGTGGCGATGTGGCATCACAGTCCACCCTTGGTCCTGTCCACATGCTGCCGATGGGAGCAAACAGAAAGCCTTTTCCCAGCTGCTAATTGAATTAGATTGCCATGGAAAGCAGAGAAGCTGTAGCTCATTAAACCCCCCAGTGTCCCATTAGAACTGTGTGTGTTGCCTTTGCTGATTGTCATTACCATATATTACCGCACTCTTTGGATAAGCTGTGCCTTTCTTTAATCTCTGCCCCCTGCGCCAGCCTGGTTGCATACTCAGCATTCCCTCCCCCCACCATTTTTGGATTAGGAAGAACAGGAGGGTATTAGCCTGACTTGGTGGCAACTGCCCCTGTGGTGAGCAAGAGGCTCCGGCTTCTGCTGAAGCTTAATGGGCAGGCTAAGATGCTGTGGAAGCTGAGGGGTGGGGCGGGGGAGCCTTGGCACAAGCAGCTGGCAGGCGAAACAGCCCATGTAAGAACAACGGGGGGGGGGGGCAAAATTTAGNGGGGGGGGGGGAGGCAAAATTTAGAAAAGGGGGAAGGCGAATGCTGCCCTCAAGCCCTTCGACTTGGCTGTCAAGCAGCCCATCCCTCCCTCCATCTACTCTGCAAACACAGATTTTGGCTGCCTGCTTGGTTTCCTGTGCCCTGACATCCATCCATCTCTCTCTCTCTCTCTCTCTCTCTCTCCCTCCCTCCCTCCCTCNGTTTCCTGTGCCCTGACATCCATCCATCTCTCTCTCTCTCTCTCTCTCTCTCTCCCTCCCTCCCTCCCTCTCACTCAAAAAGCGGGTCATTGCATCTTCTCACCTTCCACCACCCATGCTCTGCTAGGCTCTGACAATTCTACCTGCTTCTGCCTGTCTGTCTGGCTTTTGTTGTTGTTGTTTAATTTGGAGATGGCCTTGCCTTGGCTTTTGCCAATTCTTCCCCCCTTCTACTCAGAGGCTATGAACAGTTGCTGCAGGTTGACTGTCTTGCTGGCTCAGCTCAGCAGATCCTGCCCGGCACAGAAGCTCTGGGACTCTGTCAGTTGCAGCTCAAGAAAGCCACAGAAGTCCCTCTGCTTCCCTAAGGTCCATGGGATCAAAATGACCAAAGGGTGGAAAGGTCCCCTTTGACCAAAGCTGGAAACACTGGACAATTGCCCAATTAGGGGCTGGCCACAACTTTCATGTTTGGAGCTCCTGGAGCGAAAGGAGGCCCCTTGGCCCCTTTTTATCTTTGTTTCCCCCCTCAAGCCAAGCCTCTCTCTTGTGAAACCTCACCCCCCTGACCCCCCCCCCCCCCNCCCCCCCCCCCGTGTGTTCTGCCCAGTTCCTCAGAGGGAATTTTGCAGATCTCTTTGAAAAGTGTTCCACGACACCACCTTGAAAGTATAAAATCTTTGTCAATTTCATATGGAGCTCACCATAGCTGCAACTTTTTTATGATTAAAACTTGTACTTTGTTATTTGTCTTTCACAATTTATTGTGGATCCCAATGTGCATGATAAATTGTGCCTGCTTCATTATTCCATGAACTTGAACTCTGGTGGAAGACAGGGCCAACCCTTCCTGGTTCATGTTCTTATTCCTCGGCTAAGAGTTCTGGTCATTTGTGGATGTGCATCTGAAGGCAAGAGGTTTTGGTGGCTTCCTCCAATGGATGCTGGATGGAAAGGAATCACGGATTCCCCCTTGTTTTCCTTTCCTGAGTTTCCCCTCTGACTGGCCTCTGGGGGGGAGAGAGGGAGCTTTGACTGGTTTTTCTTTAAGCGCTGGTTTATTCCATTTATATGCCTCCCATCTCAGTATTATGATGCTGTTACTCACCTTCCATGTTTGTGTTAGCCTCCTTGTGTAAGATTTGGAACAGAAAAGCAGGACAATCCCTCCACACAGGAGGAGCCTCTGATTAACCTTTAACCTTAGACTGTCTACTATTGACCTCACCCCTTTCCTAAGAGGTCTGTAGGGGGCCTGCATAAGCGTACCAATGTGCCCACCGTCCCTGTCCTATTGTTTCTTTTATTTTTCTTATATGTATCCATGTTTTCATAACTATGTTTTTACTTATATCTATTATCTTGTAAGCAATTGACAAACCAAATAAATAAATAAATAAAAACAAATTAGCGCTCCAGGGCAGATCTTTCTCGATGCTGTCTCTAGCAGCAGATCCGGTGAACATAAGCCTTCAGCATGGCTGCCTTTGTAACCCACAAAGCTTTCCAGGTGACTTAGAGACCTTTTTTGCTCATCCAATTAAGCTCTGAGTTGCAAGGGTGGATAAACATCCAAACATGCCCCAAAGCACTCTTGGTTCCAGGGGGGGTGCTTTTCCTGCACCGAAAAGAGATGGCCGGGAGCTTTGTTCCTCCAAAGGGCAGGGCCTGTCCTGCTGCAGCCGCCAGATCTTTAAGCTTCCAGCTGCATGGTTCAAGTTTCTTTGGTGCTTCTTGTTTACTTTAGTTTCCTCTTTGAGGAAGTTACACTGTAATTGTGCTGGTTAGACAGTATACAGTTAGTTGGGAATGGGAACTGTCCCCTTAAAGGAATGCCTCATGGGACATGTAGTTAATGCATATGGGAGATATAGTTCATGTCATGTGGTCACATCTGTAATCCTAATTGATCACTGAATTGACCTTTGGTTGGGTTGGGGGGGAGCTTTGTTCATTCTTACTTGAAAGAAGGATTTCATTCAGCTTCATTCTTGGTTAAAAGGAAATCAGAATCAAGCTTCTTTTCACTAGTTTAAGAGGAAATCGGACCCATCATTTCACTGTTTTGTAGTAAATCAATTATCTTTTTGTCTCGTCTCAGGCAATATTTATCTTCTAAAAATAAGGAGTTAAACACTGCAAAGACTTCCATACAAAGTTTGTTTATTGGATTATATCAGGCATCCTCAAGGTACAACTCACAGTTATGTTGAGATTCATCTAATGTCCAATCTTTGCATTGTTGTCTTCATGGTGTGAAAAGATAGTTATCTTCATCCCATAATGATACAGCAAAGAAAGATTCCAACATGTTCCTGGGTCCAAGTAAGAATGAACAAAGCTCCCCCCAACCTAATCAGAGGTCAATTCAGTGACCAATCAGGATTACAGATGTGACCACGTCATGAATTATATCTCCCATGAGGCATTAACTACATTTCACATGAGGCATTTCCTTAAGGGAACAGCTCCCATTCCCAACTAACTATATACTGTCTGACCAGCACAGTAATACAAAAATAACCTTGCCTCTCCCTGCCTGGATGTTCTGATTCAGAAGAAAACATTACAGGCAACAGAAACTTTAACAGATTTCCTTGGAAATTTAATTTAATTATAGAATTAAAATTCTTTTTATTGGAAAAATGTGATTAGACACACAAGGAATTTGTCTTGGTACATTTGCTCTCAATGTAAAAGAAAAGATACATTCGTCAAGAATCATCAGGTACAACACTTAATAAAAATAGTCATAGGATACAATAAGCCATCAAATCATACTGGGAAACAGTCCATATAGATCATAAGGATACAATTGACAAAGTTACAGTCATACAGTCACAAGTGGGAGGGGGTGGGTGATAAGGAGCGATGAGGAGATTAACAGTAATAGTGCAGACTTTGTAAACAGTTGGACAGTGTTGGGGGAATTTTTTGTTTAGCAGAGTGATGATGGCTTTCAGGAAAAAAAACATCCTTGTGTCTAGTTGTTCCAGTGTGCAACGCTCCATGGTGTCGTTTTGAGGGGAGGAATTGACACAGTTTATGTCCGGGATGTGAGGGGTCTGTAAATATTTTCACAGCCCTCTTTTTGACTCATGTAGTATACAGGTCCTCAATTGAAGGCAGGTGGGTAGTAATTGTTTTTTCTGCAGTCCTAATTACTCTCTGAAGTCTAGGAGTGTGAATGGTTTATTTTTTGTATGGAAGTATTTCCTTCCCTGCTCTGTCCCTCTCATAACTCTATATTTATGTCTCTGAAAAATATTTCACATAGGATTATTTTAATTTATAGCAATTTGTATTTCAATTCCTCTTTCTTTATTTCAATTATGCTTTATATTAAATAACTTTGAAGGTAGTATAGAAATTGGTTAATTGACTAAATTGATCAGAAATGGACATGAACAGAGAATGGAAGGACTTTTGAAGCATCCACCACCCCTTTTCTTTGAGGTTCCTCTCTTGCCAGCCACACCTTGCTTCTCCTCTCCTCTCCTCTTCTCTCGGTAGTCCCGGCTATGATCACCTCCCACCCCAACACCACCATTGCCATCAAGGGCCGGGCTAAAGAGCTGAATTGCACCGCTCGCGGGGAACGACCCATTATCATTCGTTGGGAGAAAGGGGACACCGTGATCGATCCCGACCGAAACGTCCGATACACCATTGCTACAAAGGATAATAGCGACGAGGTCATCTCAACCCTCAAAGTAAGAAGCACGGCTACAGTGCTGAGGGGGGTGGGGCAGGGCTGCAGATGGGCCCATATGTTGCTGGGATTTGTGGGCCTTTTGTGGCAGGGGACAGCACAGCCAACCTGACGATTTGGAGCACCCCTGGGTGCAGCAGGGAGTGAGGCTTTCCTTTGATGCTGAAACCTCCAACTTGCTGCCTTGTCCAGAGATCTTTCAGGGAATGGCTTTGAGCTGATGTTGCCTTCTCCACAGCTCAAGCCTGCTGAACGAGGAGACTCTGTTTTTTTTTCCTGCCATGCAATCAATTCCTATGGTGAAGACCGAGGACTTATTCAACTTACTGTACAAGGTATTGTCCTTTGTCGGGCTTGTATGCATGTATGCAATGGTGCCTTTTGTGGAGACTTTTCAGACACTGCTGGTGGCTTTGGTGCATGGCTTCTGCTGGGTTAATCCCCAGTTTATGATGAGTGATGCTTTGAGAGTTGCAGAACACTGACCACATTTTAGTAAAGCTGCTGTTAGCAATAAAAACTTAAGGGAGTCAGCTCATTTTCTATTTTTTAATGGACAATTTCCTGAGAAAAGCAAGACATGAACACGGATTTAAAATCATTAAAATAATCTGTCTGCTTCCCTGTTGAGATCTTTTAGGCTAAATTTTATCCCTCTGTCTGCACCTAGATGTTCTCAAGGAATTAAAATGCAAAGTGAAGGTGGAAGGGTGCTTCCTCCTCCGCTCCCCCCCCCCCAAACGGAGCCCAGATTTCAGAAGACAGAGAGCTGCTGGTCTCATACTCCCATCATTTCTGAGCAAGTTCTGCATTGTGTCTAGGGAGAACTAGCCAGGGGCTTCTGAAGCAAGGCAAATTTCCCTGGTTGAACTGAGCTGCCATAGAAATGGAGTTCAGCGACCACACCTGGCTCTTTGGAGCTGTGCTTAGCAATGGTCCCGGCCATCCTTCATCCATCATCCGGCAGGCTGTGGATCTTCCAAAACGGTCTTTTCTCCTCAGCTTTTACATTTTATGCAATTGGCTGGATATGCAATTTTAATTTATTCACTCTTTGATGTACTGTTCAGTATGCTAACCTGTTTTTACCTGCATTTTCAAGAAAACCTCCTGCATGTGGAAGTCCTTCTTGGCACCTCTACCCTTCTTGCTAATTTTCCCAACTTTGGCATTGTCTGAATCAGAGGCTGGTGATCTGGTGTATGCTTGTATGTGGTGCATGGGGGGGGGGGTGAGTGGCATTTCCTATTCCTTACTTCTGCCCCTCTATCCCTCCCCAGAGCCACCAGACCCTCCAGAACTGGAGATCCGAGAAGTGAAAGCCCGGAGTATGAACTTACGATGGACTCAGAGGTTTGATGGCAACAGCATCATCACGGGTTTTGATATTGAGTACAAGAATAAGTCTGGTGAGCAGAACTAATGACATTCTGAGTGAAAAGAGGAATTGGGAAACCCCTTGCTTAAGATTCATCATTTAAAAAAAGATATATGTTAATTATCACTACAGGTGGTCTTACAACAAATTGACAAACAATTCATTTTGGCAGACATTCCAAGTTACAATGGCACTGAAAAAAAAGGATGCATGACCGTTTTTCACACATTTGGCCATAGCAGTCCTCTGATCAGAATTCAAATGCTTGGCAACTGGCATGTATTCACGAGTGTTGCAGTGGCCCCAGGGTCTCGTGGTCACTTTTGCTGACATTCTGACAAGCAAAGTCAATGACAAAGCCAAATTCATTTAACAACCATGTTATTAACTTAACAAATCTGGCAAGGAAGGTTGTAAAATGAGTCAAAAGTCACTTAATGAATGTTTCACTGATCAATAGAAATTCTGAGCTCAGTTGTGGTCATAAGTTGAGGACATTTTCTGTTCTGAGAAAATGGGAGAAATTCAACTTGAATAGAATGTTGGCTTGATTGGCCTCAAACGATGCTGCAAAATGCAGTGCAAGGAAAAATGGGGCTTGGGTGCGAGAAGTCACACTTCAGCGTTGCAGGTCTTTGGAGAGGCGGTTCCACGGAGGACTCCCTATTGAGGGCAGTTGGTCAGCTTGTTGGGGGTCCATCTGCTGGGGATGCTGTCTTTCCCACTTTTTTCTTTTTTTGGTTAAATGCCTTACTGGCCTAAGTAAACCACATCCATAGCATTTCCCTGATTCACTAATTTAGTCACTTTGTCAAAGAAGGAAATAACGGCTGGCACGATCTGTTCTTAAGAAGCCCATGTTAGCTTCTAGTAATCACTTTACTCATTTCTAGGTTTTCGCAGATCCACTGCTTGATTATCTTTTTCCAAGATTTCCCCAGGTATTATTGTCAGGCTGATTGGCCTCTAGTTTCCTAGATTCACTCCCACCACCACCTTTTTGAAGATTGGAACTACATGAGCTCTTTTCCAGCCCCCCCACCCCCCCAGCAGTTCCTTGGTTCTCCAGGAGCTTTGAAAGATTTTGTTCAGTGCTTCTGCCAGCTTCTTCAGAACTCTGGGATGCAATCTCTCTGGCCTGGCGATTTGACCTCATGCGTATTGCATAGGTGATGTCTGGCCATTTTCTTGCCTATTTTGACATGTATTCCTACTCTTCCATCTAATCTACTGCTTTTGATAGGTGGGAAGACAGAGGCAAAAATGGATTAGACAGTTCCATTTTCTCCCTGTTATCCATCACTTCCTTGCCTTCTTCTGCCATTAGTGAACTGATCATTTCCTTGACTTTTTTCTTGTTCCTTCCATGTTGAAAAAGGGGGCACGATTGCTCAGGGGTTAAAGACACTGAGCTTGCCAGATGGAAACCTGATAGTCTGGGTTCGAGATCCAAATGCCGTGTGATGGGGTGAGCTCCATTGCTGCTCACCTAGCAGTTTCAAAGCATGCAAATGCAAGTGGATTAATAGGTACCAGTTTGGTGGGAGGGAAACAGAGTTCCGTGCATCTTTAGTATATAGCCATGCTGGCCATATGACCATGAAAAATTATTTGGACATCTCTGAAACAGAGATGAGCACCATGCCCTAGAGCTAGACACGACTGGACAGGGAAACTTTTAGCTTTACATGTTGTAAAAACCATTTTATTATTTATTTATCATTCTTCACACAGTCAATCAGATGTTCAGATTGGATTTCCCATTTTTATCCACCTGCCCGGTTTTTCGCAAGGATCTGGGATAGGCCGAAGTGGATGTTTGATGGTATTATGGATATCATCACAGGATGTCTGCTGTTCCGAGTAAAGCTGCCTCCTGCAATTGACTGATGGTGAATTTGTCAATGCCCATGATATTCAAGTGGGGGGCTCCAGTTGTTTTGGGTTTGCACCCAAGGCCTAATGATATCATCTTTGCTTTTGTTTGCCACAGTTATTTCATTTCTATTTGCAGGTCTTTGTATTTTGTTATCTTCCCAATTTTTTCTCTTCTGCTGTCTCCAGGTTCTGTCACATCCACTATTCAGATGGTTTATGTCTTTCTTATGGACAATTGTTAAGTCTGGCATGTTGTGCATCAGATGTTTGCCTGTTTGAATTCTAAAGTTCCAGAGCATTTTAGCCTCTTCATTTTTTATTACTTTATTTTATGGTCCCACCAGTTCTTGTTTGCAGGCAAAGGACATTACTTGCAAATCTTCTAATGCACCAGTGTTGCTGTTTTGTCATGCCATGGTTTGTAATCAGTCTGCACAATCTTCTTGCAACAGCTAACCAGGTGGTCCACTGTTTCTTCAGCTTCTTTGCATAGGTGGCACTTGCTACCTGTTGCTGTGTTCTCAATTCTGGCTTGGTATACTTTGGTTCTTAAGGCTTGTGCAGCCTCTGTCTCTTTTTTCAACTTCCATGCTCTTAGCCATTGTCACTTGTTTTGCCTACTATTTTTTTAATGTACCGGCCACATGGTGCTTTGTATTTCCATGCCTCTTTTCCATTCTTCTTTTTGGTCCATTATAGATCAGTCTGGTCTCGCTAATACTTGGTAAGCCTCCCTGGTATCCTCGTTTCAGTGCATCTTCTTCACTGTCCTTCAGAGATTTTTCCAATGCCCTTTTTTCTTCTTCTTCAGCCGTTTGGTGTATTTGCAACATTCCACTTATTTTCCTTGGAAGGGAAATTTTGTCAATATTAGTGTGAACAAAGGGGCATGATTCATTGCCATTATTTTTCTGGCCTTTCTATCCAGGGCTTAACTTTAGTTCTGCTTGAGTCCAGTCTACTGTGTGTCTAATGACAGGAATTACCCAGATGTTAATTGCCTTGACAGTATTTTTTCCACTGAGTTTGGACTTTTAGATCTTCTTCATTTAATGATGTTATTTATGTTCAACCTTCTTCTTTACTTCAGTGTGGTTGATGTTGTCAGTTTGAAGGATGCTCAAGTATTGTAGTCTTCATCCAGATTCTTGATTTTATTTCCATAGGACCTCTTTATTCCTTCAGTTTTAACAATTTTTCCCCATTTGATGGTAAGCATGGTACATTTGTCCAATCCAAATTCCCTTGCAATTACTTCACTGTTTATCTGGACATTGTTCAGCAGGGATTCTATTTCAGATGATGTTTTTCCATATAGCTTCAAATAATCTATGTAAAGAAGGTGGGACATTCTGGCAGATGTTTTTGATGTTTAATAGCCATGGCTATTCATTATTTATTTATAAATACATTTATTATTTATTGGTTGACATTATTTGACTTTTCTGTGCAATGGCTTTGGCTGACTTGTTACTCTATCTTAACCTGCAGCCTCTGAAGAGCATATAATTTTGGAGGTATGAGCAGAAAGCTCAAAAGTAAAGCTTCTTGACATCCTTCCCCATCTTCCGCATTATTTGTGATTTCAAAGTATTTATGACACGCAGTTGTTTTTGGAACTCTATATCAACAAATAATCTCTCAGCTGTTCTGTTTATTTCCAGATTCCTGGGACTTTAAGCAATCCACCCGGAACATCTCTCCCTCCATTAACCAGGCCAATATTGTGGATCTTCATCCAGCCTCTGTGTACAGTATCCGCATGTTTTCCTTCAATAAGATTGGCCGCAGTGAGCCAAGCAAGGATCTGACCATCAGCACAGAGGAAGCAGGTGCCCATCCGCCTCAGGGTTGTGTCCACAAGATAATTTATGAAACAAATTGGGCAATGGGCAAAGTGTGAGGAAGAGGAAGTCATGAAGGTTGAAAACACACAATTGATATCTGTGCTTAAGATCCATTTCTTCTCTCCCTGCCCCCCCCCTTTTTTTTGTGCCCAAGAATCTGTTGTTCTCACCTAAAAGTCTTGGATCCAAAGACAAGATTTGGGGTGAGGGGTGAGGAGGGATGCTTAAGTCTGTGTTGCAACAATGTGTGTGTGAGAGCACATGCCAGATTGGCAGAAGTCCTTGTTCCTTGGGGCAAAAGCTATTTGCTTGTTTTCTTGGATTGGTCCTGTCAGGAAAGTCCCTTCCTGTGCTGAGCTGTGGGCCAACTGGGCCAATCTATTCTTCAGAGAGAACTGGACTTGGCTCCCTTTAAAAGCTTGCCTAGTATATTGCACAATGAAAATATTGGTTGAGTGGAATCTCTCTGATGAAATGCCTTGTGTCAAAATAAACAGGTCAGTCCTCCAAAATGCCACAGAATAATTATTTTTAAGTATAATTTACAGCATTCTGTGAGCATTAAGCTGAAGAACTTTGTGGGTTTTCCAGTTGCTTTGTTACTTGCTGCCTTCACCACCGGCTTTCTCTCCCCACCCACAGCAAGCTGAAGCAACTGCTGAAGTTTGTAGAAATGCCTAAATCCATTCCAGTAGGTTTGGTTCCCCTGGCATGAGCCAGAGGCATGCAAAGCCAGTGCCAGAAATGCATCACATTCAGGGGGTTGTTTTTTTCTTTTTTTGCTACCTTTCAAGAACAGGGAACAAAGAAAGAATTTGTCTGTGTAACGCGTAATGTGACTTCAATTCTTTCAGCTCCTGATGGTCCCCCACTCGATGTCACCTTGCAGCCAATGACATCCCAAAGCATCCAGGTCACTTGGAAGGCAAGTATGCATGTTCCATGCTTGGCTGAGGGCTGGGATCAGTGGCACTTTTTATTTATTTGAACTCCAAAAACAACAGCACATGAGCAGGCATGGTCCATTGGCTGTTTTGGAGCTCTGGGCCTTTGACACCCAAGGCAACCAGAGAGGGATGAAATGGTGATGCAGCCCAGAGGGGGGCAATGTGGGGGAGACCCTGTGGCTCTAGTATTTAGCCCACCAGCCTTTGCTGCTGGCTTGCTTTGTGCCAAAGGTCGTGGGGGTCACTACAGAGCCTCCCTTTCAGTCCTGCTGAACTGAAGAGCACTTAAAATAAGGTATTGAACTCCTTGGCACATGATTGGATAATCAAATGCTGGAAATAATAACAGTCAATAGAAACATCAGAAGCTTTGTGCAAAGATCGATGGCACAATGGAAGACATGGTTGCTGGTCTATTATGATAGTCTGGGAGAAGTTAATATCAAGAGAGGAGTCTTTCAAGGAGACTTACTATCATCAGTACTATTTGTCATTGCACTGGTTCCTCTCTGAACAATACTGAACAAATTAAGCCATGACTATCAAACATCATAAACCTTTGCCAGGCTCTTCCACCTCCTTTACATGGATGAGCTGAAGGAAAACATCATCTGAAAGAGAATCCCTGCTCAGCACTGTCCATATATACAACCACGAAACTGCAATGCAATTTAGAATGGACAAATGTGCTTTCTTACCATCAACATGAATGAGCAAAATAGTGAAAACTGAAGGAAAGATGTCCTATGGAAATCACTCTGGATGAAGATGATCACTAAAAATACCTGGGCATCCTTCAGGCTGATAACATCAACCACACTGAAGTAAAGAAGGTTAAACATAAATAACATCATTAGAGTGAAGAAGATCTAAAAGTCAAAACTG
This sequence comes from Laticauda laticaudata, assembly GCA_004320025.1. Lineage (NCBI taxonomy): Eukaryota > Metazoa > Chordata > Lepidosauria > Squamata > Elapidae > Laticauda > Laticauda laticaudata. The sequence goes on along the minus strand of BHFT01034537.1, from coordinate 59,139 downwards.
GAGGAAAAACTGTCAAGGCAATTAACATCTGAGTAATTTCTGTCACTAGATACCAAGCTAGAATAGTAGACTGGACTCAAGCAGAACTAAACTTAAGCCCTGGATAGGAAGGCCAGAGAAATAATGGCAATGAATCATGCCCTCCGCTGTGTTCACAAATGGAGCTGTGGGTGCAAGCTTGCCCACCGCTCAAAGGGAACCTTCCCCTCCCCCTGACTGCTGGTCCACCAAGCCAGAAAGGTCGGGGAACTTTGCTTTAACACCTTCAAACCACATCTGCCTGCTCCAGGTTCTTGGGTGGACTCGATAGATGCCAAATCCAATCTAAAACATCTGGCTGACTGTGTGGCCAACCATAATAATAATTTATTAAATGTATCTGCCATCTGACTCCCAGTGCCCACCACCCAGGGACTCTGAGTGGATATTTTAAAAATAAGATAAATATTTAAAAAAAAAACAATCTTTTTTAAATGCTGAGGAGCATTTCATTTAAGCATCTATATTTGCAGTAAGTGCTTCAGTTGAACGACTGGGTTAAATATCTGAGGCAGTGGCTCCCTCCTTGGCCTGCAAGGAGCTCGTATTCTGTCTTAAGAGGAAGGTTAAAAACAAGAGTGTTCTTGGCTTGTACTAAAACCAGGCAGCCTTCCTGGTGGGGATCTCGACTTTGGGGATCCTGCTCTTCACCTCAGAGCCCTTCCTTCCCTAGGTGCTGGCAGAGTGCTGGAGAGGGCTTCCACCTGCCCACTTCTTCTGCTGTATCCTTTTTTTGGGATCTGTAGCATTGTACCAATAGGCAGATCAACTCTTCTGCCTTTCTCCATTGCCGGCTGAGATCCTGTCATCCAGAGCATGGGAATGTAAGGAGGGCAGGCTACATCGATGGCTTGGTAGACTCTTGAGCCATTCGAACAAGCCTGTGCATCAGTCAGTGGAAACCGGGATGGGAATGTAGGCAGTCAATATTTAAGTGGTTAGGTAGGGGAGTTACTCCCCTCTATCACCTTGAACCTGCCTGCCACACTCTGATTCTTCCCTGGACTCTCTTCCCTATTTTTACTCCTTTTCTTTACTGGCCCACCTCATAGGCCCCAAAGAAAGAACTCCAGAATGGGGTTATCCGAGGCTACCAGATTGGCTATCGAGAGAACAGCCCAGGAAGCAGTGGGCAGTACAGCATTGTGGAGATGAAAGCCACGGGGGACAATGAAGTCTACACCCTCGACAACCTGAAGAAATTTGCCCAGTATGGTGTGGTGGTGCAGGCCTTCAACCGGGCAGGCACTGGCCCCTCGTCCAGTGAAATCAATGCCACCACCCTGGAGGATGGTAAGTCCTCACAATTTCTTGGCAGTTTAGCAGGTATTGCAATTTATTTCAGTCCAGCCAGACTTTCCTGCAAGATGGTACCCCTCCACCCAAAGCTACTATATCTTCCTAAAGGTTGGCCTGTTTCTGTTTTCCATGCATAAAAGGATTTATTTGTTTCATCATCAGAGGCAGAGATAATTGTTAGGAGAAGCATGTGGGCTCCCCACTTGGGTTTTATTGTGTTCTAGGCATTTTGGAGTTCTAGGTGCCTGCAAATAGGTGGCAATTTCTCTGTGGGAGCTGAAATAAATAGTAGTCACGTGATCACCATTAGGACAAGTGTGTGAGTAGAAGAGAGCGAGCCTTCCCTTTTCAAGATCGGCACAAGATAAAATTCCTGACCTGGAATGCCTTGTCTCTCTCCGCAGTGTTAGTGTGACATCTGGAGGTGAAAGGGCCTGCATAGACTGCCAGTCTGATTTTGCTGATTATGGGTGCCCGGTGCTCCTCCTTACCTGAGGGGAACCCTGGGCCTTCCTTGAATGCCACTCTGATAAGTGCTTGAAGTGTGCCATCCTTCAGCACCCCAGATTGGATTGGTGAGGATAACTTTGAGTCTCTTCAGGGCTCATTTGTGCAGCTGCCACCCCATCTCCAGAGCTCTTCAACAACAATGCCTTGTGCAAAATGCAGTAGGTGGCCCTGCCAAGGAGCAGCTCTGCTGTGCCTTCAGTGGCCCTGTTTTCTCTGGGGATTTTCCACAGGTTTTCATGAGGGAGAGATCAACACTTGGAAAACAAAAGAAAAGTTTCTTCCTTGTTGGTTCAGCAGTTTTTCATACTTAATTAAGGCCCTCATTAGCCTGTCAAAGCAGGATCGTTTCCTGCCTCGATTAGCACTCCTCCTGGGATATTCAAGGGCCCCTGTTTTAGCAATAGTGTTATTTCCCATAATTATATTACCTTCATTTTCTTCAAACAGACTCTCTATTAGTTTATAACATCAGCCCCTAATTACAGCATGCATTCGGCTTTATACATAAATAAACTGAAACGATCATCCTTTTCCGAGTGTTCATTAGGATGATATATCATCATTTAAATGCTCATAAAAATTAGAGATCTCTCTTTGGGGGCAGCGGGTTCTCATTACCTCTACCCCAAACACTCGCTTCCTCATTCTTTCTTCAAGCAACTGCACAGCCTTGTGGGTCTAGCAGAAAATGCAGAGACCTTATCCTGGGACTCTGGGGAGCATGGATGGACTGGCAAATTAATCTGCCCACGTGTTTGAAGGAATGGCCAAGGTGCTGTGGCAACCAGGGGCATCCCTTTTAATGCGTTTCCCTTTTCAGTTCCCAGCCAGCCCCCTGAAAATGTGAGGGCCTTGTCCATCACCTCCGATGTGGCCGTCATCTCATGGTCCGAACCCCCTCGGAGCACACTCAATGGCATCTTGAAGGGCTACCGTGTCATCTTCTGGTCCCTCTACATGGATGGTGGTGAGTTGGGAGCAATGTGCTCATTGCCTCATTTATTTCATTTTCACTAATTGAATTTAGTGTGGCATTGTATCTGGAGGGCAGAAGGCTGTGTTTCCTCCACCAACACATCAGATCTTCAAATGACTCATGTCAGAAATGATGTTCTTCCTACCTCCAACTGGATACTGGAGGCCAAGCTGGTGCTGCCTGTCACTCAGCGGTGCTCATGCCACTGCAAGATAAGGGAATTCACTCTCCTTTGGGAACCTCTTGCAATTGTTTGCCTTGTCCCAGTAGCTGGCTCTTGCTGGATTTGGACCCAGAGCACTTTCTCAGGGATTCCTGGAGTCACTTCTCAGGCTGCAGTGCTCCTCGAACCTGCCTCCCACTCAGCAAGCAAATAACGGAAGCAGCCCCTTAGACTGTGGCAGAGAAAGCAAATTCCCTTCCTGAGCCCCAGAGGCTCCCTCAGCTATGTTTCTGGCAAGTGAGTGAGGCTTTGGGCAGGAGGGCTTGGGTGGGTGGGGCGAGGGGAGGGTCTGAACCACGGGTCCTGAATAGAGGCCCCAGGGGTCCTCAGGCCATTATTATGGAGGCCCAGTAAGTTTCTGAGGTGGCCTCTATCCTCACATAAATATTGAAGTTGACCCTATATGATACAGATTAGCATAATAAACAGGACGGTAGTAAATTACCTTTTGTTTCTAGAGAACAGTGGCTGTGAGGTGGGGGAGAGTCGTAAGTGAGACTCACAAGGGGCCATGATTAAAAAAGAAACCTTGAGAAAACCAGCTTCTTCTTTCTTTGCTCTCCAACACGCAGTGCAGGCTTATTACTTTGAGGGGTTCTGTGAACTGGATTGCTGGACTCTTTGCGGGTGTGCATGACATCCTGCGGGGGGGAGAGTGCGCTGCCTTCCACAGAGAGTGGCTGGCCCTTGAAAGGCTCCCCCCCCCCGGTTTTCGGGGGCCTTTCTCGTGCTAAGCCTTGTGTCGTTTGAGGGCCGGGAAGCAAGCCGAAGAAGGCAGGGTGGCACCTCCTTGACACAGGTTGCAGGGGCACCACTGCTGCTGCTGCGCTGAGTTCTGGCTCTGTCCACGTGCCGGACAGCAAGTGGCTCCCACACTTGCCCTGGGCAAATCGAACTCGCCGGAAGGCTGCGGAGGGCAGTGGGAGCCTTGCCTGCCTCTGCACGGGGTGTTCTTGCTTCCTGAACAGAGTGGGGGGAGATGCAGAACGTCACCACCACTCGGGAGAGAGCAGAGCTGCGGGGCATGGAGAAATTCACCAACTACAGCGTGCAGGTTTTGGCCTACACCCAGGCGGGCGACGGGGTCCGCAGCAACGTCCTCCACATCCAGACCAAGGAAGACAGTGAGTGCCTAAGGGGAAGCTGGGGGGAAGGGGGACCAGTTTCCTGCTTGTGAAGAGCCCCCCCCCCCATGGCACCTGTGCAGGGGACAGCTGCCCTCTTTGGGGTGGCGGTGATTCTGCTTTGCTGTGGCTCCGTGGGGCCCGCCCTGGGGGCCTGGGACTTCTTCGCTGTCCCCACTTTTCTCTCTCCCTCGGGAGTTGAGGAAGCAAGAGTTTGCCACCCCACTTAACCTAGTTGTGCGGCCTGTTCTACTATCCCAGGGCAGCCTGACGCTGTGATTCCTGCGGTGACTCTGGCCTGCACTCTGGCCTCCCTCCTGGGAGGAGGCAGGGTGTCATTTGGGCCACAGGACAGAGCCAGGGGCTGCTGGGTATCAGAGGTCCTAGAGAAGCCAGAGGGCCAGGAAGCTTGCAAGGAGGCAGTACAGAGACCTGCAGAGTCCAACCAGAGAGAGCTACCCACTGAAGGATCAGAAAAGGGCCTGTGGAGCACATGCTGGCTTCAGTCAGCCTGTCTTTTTGCCCCATCTCAGGGCAGGAAAGGACGCTTCCCCTGGGCTGTGCTCTAGCACCTCAGGGGAGGGGAAATGCAGCGGGCAAAGCCCACCTGGAGGGCAGCATCCCCAGGTGTGGGCTGGCCAGCTGATCCCTTCCAGCAGCCTTCCTGTGCCCGTGGCAAGACAGCATTCTGCTGTCGCCCCACTCCCTTAGCCCCTTGCTCTGCTTGTCTCGGTTGGTCGGTCAAGGATTTCCAGCTGTGCTCCCTGCAGAAGTGGCAGAAGCTGCTCTGAAGGGAAAGACTGTTGTCCAGCCAGTGAGACCTTTGGTGGCTGGCACAACTAGGGTAAAAGAAGAGCACTGTCCCCCACCCCCTCCAGCAGGGCACTAAATTATGCTCCTTCCCTCCTGTGGCGGCATGGCACCCATGTGGCCCACCTAGAGAGGAGGCCAGGGCTGGAGGGAGGCCTTGAGAATCACGCCTCTTCTTTCCTCTTGCAGTTCCTGGTCCTCCTGCCGGGATCAAGGCAGTGCCTTCCTCTGCCAGCAGCGTTGTGGTGTCTTGGCTGCCACCCTCAAAGCCTAATGGAGTTATCCGGAAGTACACCATTTTCTGCTCCAGCCCAGGCTCTGGCCAGCCGGTGAGCAGCTGTGATGGGGCTCCTGGGAGAGGTTGCCCAGCCACTGAACCAGCAGGGTGCCAAGCACTGTCAGTCCCCTGAAGAGAGGACTGGCTTCAGGCAGCTTTGCTCTGGGGATCCTCAGCCCAGGTTGTGATCAGGAGCTGCCAGAAGCAGTTGCCAGACGTCGATGGGCCATCTCAGACTATTTTGGACCCCAGGATGGGGTAGGAAAGAACAATGTGATAGTGGGTCAGGCCTTTCTCCCAAAGGATTTTCTCTCCCTCCCTCCAGCCATTGTTTCTCTTTCACTACATCCCATAACTTATAGGCTGACAAGTGTATCGTTGCTGCTTTTACAAAGCAGAAATCGATTTAAATGGCCAGCATTAATTTACTAATTCAACTTAAATCCTGCCTAATGGCTAACCCCAATAATGCAGAAATCTCTATTTGAAACACAAGGTGTTTAACAATATACCAGTAAAAGTCGAGAATAAATGGCATTCATGAGTTAAAACTTACTTTGTCAGAATCATCTACTTGAGATATTCCTTTTCCAATGGGGAGGGGGAAGCATCAAGTGCTGACTTCACCTGTGCAGCGGGCAGGCCCTTCCCTGATGGAGAAACCCCCTTCCCTCAGGTCAGTGCCTGAGGAGGGTGCCGAATTAAGGGCACCTGGAATGTCCTTCCAGTGCCAACTGCTTGGCCTTGCCAGTCAAAGGACCAGTTGTCCCCTCCAGGTTTTTTGCATTCCCTAAGGTGGCCTTGGCTTTTGCTAGAGAGTTGGGTGCAAATTAGGAGACAGTTTTGGGTCGGTTCTGCTCTGAGCTCTCTGCCATAGAAGAGACTGAGGCTGGGGTGCTGCTCTACAGGAAAGGCTTTGGAAAGAAAAAAGCACTTCCCTTCCTGTGCCGTAGGGTGGCTGACCCTTGGTCTCAGCTGCCATACACACCTCCTAGTTGCAGGAGGTAAGATCGGTTAGGCTGCTCTGTCCTAGGCCTCTGTGGATCTTGCTGATTTTTCAAGCATGCTTTGGGAATTTCCCAGTGATTTGGCAGACAATCTGGCTTCATGCTTAATTGAAACATGACTACTTCCATGTCCTTATTGCAGCAGCAGTTAGTTAAGGTTATGTTGGGTTGGGAAAAGTACCTTGAAGCCACGACAAGCTTTTTTGGTTAGTCACATTGCAGACAAAATCACACATAGCTTCTTGAGCTGGGCAACCACCAATGAGATGCAGAAATCCGTGCCTTGCAAAATCGTGTGGAATTCATTTGAACTATGAACCCCAAGAAGGTTGACAGGGTTTTCTGTGGGATTAACTCTGTCACATGTAGGCTAGCTCCTTCTCTCCCCTGGCTTTTCAGAGTTGCCAGGAGCAGATGATATGGGGAACTGGACTAGAGAAATGACAAGTGCCTTTTTGAAAGTGGGAATGGTATTGCCATGAAATGAGCATCTGCTTCCATCTCAAACTTGTCCTTCTTTGGGAAGCTTACAGAGAAGGTCTTGGGGTCCTGGGATAAAGTGGATATGGATTCCAATTGAGCTTGGGATGTTCCCTGTAAAAGGGCTGTGAAAAATGGCCTTCTCCTGTAGAGACGTCAAGGCTGCTGTTCTGATAATACTGGTTTCAAGTTCGACTTAGTGCAATATGAGAGCTGAGATATGATGGCTGAGACCCGTCTTGAAACAAGCAAACAAACAAACAAATAAATAACAGCACTAGAAGCATCATCTATAGAACAGGCTGCTGCCCCTCTGGTTGTTGCTACTTCTGATCCATGCAGAACACGGACTCTTTTGTCCCATCTAGCACAGTTGCACCAGTGGCAGCAGCAACACGGAAATGGATGCAGCCCAGATCTTAATTGGCCCCCAAAGCTTCCTGGGAACATTCAGGCTCTGTTAGGTTGGGAAGGAGGGCGGGGACAGCATTTGCTTATGAAGATCCCTTTCTGCAGTTCATTTTAACATCTGAGCCCTTCGTTTCCAGGGCAACATAATCTTTTCATCAAAGCAACTGGTGAAGCTGCTGGAATCTGATATTGTTTCCTTGGCATCTTGTCAAGGCTGCCATTTGGCTTAAAATTATGCATGCAATGTAATATTTATGCTTGCATATTTAAACACTGGTTAGATTTAAGTATTATGCCTGTGGATCTATCAGTCCATGTTCCAAAACTGTTTGGGCACAGGGGTAAGGTATTTGTCCGTGAGTCAGGCTTGGCATTGGCCTTGATGGCGCTTCTGAGGCAGCCGCATGCGCCCATGGGTGGCAGCCTAGAGTCTGGAATGCAAGACTTCCCCAGGGAGGAGGAGGAGGAGGGGAGAGCCTCCTTTCTTTCTGATCCCAGAGAGAAGCCCAGATGCTGAGGACCTGAGGGCTTTGGGCAGCCTAGTGGCTAGCCTGCTTGCCTGGTTCTACATGGATGTGCCTTGCACCACAGTTTAAAAGTGGTCCAGCCAGGCAACCTGGACACTCCATCAAGCCAACGATCAGTGCAAGTCCCAGCAGCCTGAAGCCTCTCTTGAACAGGCATTTCCTCTGCTTGCCCCAGAACCATCTTGCAGGAGTCAGAAGCAGGGCGTGTTGGCAGCTGTGAGTTGTAATAGGGTGACAAACACACAAGTAGCCACCATTTGCCAGCTCCAGGCCAATAATGTAAGCCTTGCATTTTGATGATGCAAGAGACAGGGTAAGGCCAAGCCTCAGAGCTGAGATCTGGGATATTTCCCCCTTTAGCTTCTTAAATGGCAGAGATTGGGGCTATTTAACTTGTTTATAAAAGAACCCAAGTTAGAGGTGAAAAGTGAAGTTGCAGGTATTTTTTGCTTAAAACAGAAGCAGGCAGTGAAGAAATCCAAAAGTATCGGTCTACTTGGAAATGGAGAGTAAATAATAAACTTGATCCATTGTAGGAAGAAAAACCTATCTGCACAAATGTATGAGATCTTGCAGAAGTTGAGGAAAGTGCTCAGAGAAAAGCCTTTCTCCTAAGACCAGAAAGCAGGGGAGTTGCTGAGATTTTGGATAGACCAAGAAGGAAGTGATGGTGTATATCTGTGAGAGCCCCTAAGCGTGAGATAGGCAACTTGAGCAATGGCTCAGGGATTGCTAATGCTGACTCCAGGGACCCAGGCCTGTGGGGGGCAGCTGTTGGGATAGGTGGGCTCCCCAGAGGCCTCTGCTGGGCAAGCAGGAAAGCAGTCTGATCCAGCTGCAGGCCTGTTCTCCTTCGGTTCTCCTGCAGGCTCCCAGCGAGTATGAAACAAGTCCAGAGCAGCTGTTCTATCGCATTGCACACCTGAATCGTGGGCAACAGTACCTGCTTTGGGTTGCCGCTGTCACCTCCGCAGGTCGGGGCAACATGAGCGAGAAAGTTACAATTGAGCCTGCTGGAAAAGGTTTGCAAGCGGAACGGGGAGCATCTGGCAGCTCAGCTGTGGGTCCCCCCATGCTGTGGGTCCCCCCATGTCACCCTCCCCCTCTTTTGCAGCTCCAGCCAAGATCATCTCATTTGGAGGCACAGTTACCACCCCGTGGATGAAAGATGTGCGACTGCCATGCAGTTCAGTGGGGGATCCTCTCCCAGCTGTGAAGTGGACTAAAGACAGGTATTTTTTTTTAACCAAAGTGGGGGGGGGGGTTTGGAAGGTCTCTGGCCAGGCCCTGCCTTTCTCATGTTCAGGTCTTCTTTTGCAGTGATGATTCGGCTATTCCGGTCATTATGGATGGTCATCGCCAGATCCAGTCCAATGGCACCCTGATTCTGCGCTCTGTGAAAGCAGAAGACTCGGGCTATTACACTTGCACTGCCACAAATAGCTGGGGATTTGATACCATCATTGTCAACTTGCTGGTACAAGGTGAGCTATCAGAAGGAGCTCCTCTCCTCCCCTTCCCCCCCCACCACTCCTGGAGGGAGCTTTGTCTTTAGGACAGGGAAGCTGGACAACTCATAGCCCCAAATAATTCCTGACTTCCCTGCCCGGAGTGCCCAACTCTACGAGGTCCTACAGCCAAATGTGGAGGAGCTAGGTGAGAAGGAAACTGACCCAAATGGCCTTCCCTTTCAGTCCCTCCAGACCAGCCCCGGCTGATGGTGTCCAAAACTTCGGCTTCATCTATCACCTTGGCCTGGATTCCTGGTGACAATGGTGGCAGCTCCATCCGAGGCAAGTTGAAGGGAGGGTTGCTGCACTTGCCAGAGATGGAGTAAGCTTGGCTGCTCTTGGATGTCTCCCTGACTCTGTCTCCCCTTCCTTCTCTGAATTTGGGCCTCATGTATGAGAGAAGAGGGTGGGTGGGAGAGGGAGAGGGAGAACAGTTCCGGCTGCAGCTTATTTTAGGAAAGTCAGGGAAGATCAGGCCATTCCTTCTTACCTGGGCTCAGGTTTCTTTTGCCTCCCCAACCAGCTTGTTTGGAGGAGGGGGAGGAGGAGGAGGAGAATCCAATCCTCCATTTTTATTTCACAACAGGGATTTATTTAGTCTGCTAGAGTTGAAAGGTAGCAGCTTGTGCAAGATCACCCTAGAATCAGTGAGGGCTCCAAGATGCATATCCTCAGTCTTAGCCTGACTCCTGGCGTCAAGCTGTGTGCCAGTGCCTTCTTCACCCACTTCAATGCCCTCAGGGAAACAATGGCAGCCCCAGAAGGAGGAGGAAAGGGAGTTTTCACCTTGCAATTAATTAAACACATGAAAATAATTACAAGGCAGTCTCCCTAGCCAGCAGAATTTGCTCGATGTTTCCTTTTAATTGAAAGCGCCAGATACAGCCAGAAGTGCTGCAGTGCATCTGATGGGGGTAGAACCCCTTGCCTGGACCGCTTTATTGCTTGGTTGGGGGCATTGGGGGTGGAGGTCTTCCAAGAGGAGCAAGCAGAGGAGCAAGAAGAGGGCTGGAAAAAGGATGGGCGGCATGGAGAAGCACAACTGCAGGAGCCCAAGAGGCTGTTTTTTGCTTCACGGCGCATGTGGGGGGAATAGGTGGGAGCAAGTCCCCAACTGCCCAAATAGATCCCTACCTCCCTCTCTGGCACAACACCCAACTGCAGGACCGACACCCCACCCTGATGACATGCATAGATAGGCCCTGAGGCAGCCTGGACCCTGCAGTTTGATTAGCTTTGCTTATTGAGCTCTGAATTTGCCTTTTGCCCAGGGAAGGTGGCTGTCTCGAAGCCTGGGCATCCAATGGAAGATTTGCCATTTCTTCCTTTGGAGGAGACACCCAGCTCTCCTTGGGGGTGGGGGGAGGGGGAGGGGCTTAAGCTTGAGCTGTTGGCACGAACTGGGGGGGGGGCGAGGAAATGGCAGAGGCTCCTGCTGCATGGACTCCCTTCTCCGACTTGCTGCCTTTGCTGCACCCCTGCAGGCTTTGTGCTCCAGTACTCGGTGGATAATAGTGAGGAGTGGAAGGACGTGTTAATTGCTTCTACAGAGCGCTCCTTCAAGCTGGGCAGCCTGAAATGCGGGACCTGGTACAAGGTGAAGCTGGCAGCCAAGAACAGCGTTGGAGCTGGTCGCATCAGTGAGATCATTGAGGCCAAGACCCATGGCAGAGGTGACTGGGGCCTGGGAAGGCAGCAGCTGGGAGGATGGGACCCTTGCAGACTGGAGGTTGGGATTTGTCCAGAGGAAGACTGAGAGTCTTTCTTAAAGTTGGTGTTAATTGGGAAAGACTTCAGAGAGGGAAACTGATTCCTGCACACCTTTTAAAAAATGGAGCATAAAAATGCTGTCCATCCTGCTATTTTCCTGGCCTGGAGCTCATCTGAAGGAGGAACGGCCTCCTGTGGCAGTATTTCACCCTGGCCTCCTAAGGGACTCGTTTTAAACAAGGCAGACAAGTTTATCATAATAGTTTGCAGCCAGCATCAATGGTTTCAAAGATTTGCCCATTTCAGGAATGCCAGAGACAAGTGCATCACCTGAAGCCTAACTGAAATATTACAACCATCAAGTCGATTGCCAGCTTGATGCTGTTCTTACCTGGACCCTTTAGAAACAAAGCCTTCTTGTAAATCTTCTTGTGTTGAGAAGGTCTCCTAATGAATACAGGATCCTTATGGAAGGATCAAGAACCCTTTTTCCTTTACAGAGCCCCCTCTGCCCGCCCCCTTCCTTCTTTTCTGGATATATTTTGAATGTTTTTGAACTTCAATTACGAATGATTTAAAATTAATTTTTATATAGCTACCAACCAACATGGATGTTGTGCAGCCTGCAACTCAACAAATATTAATTCAATCTCTTTTGGCAGGAGGAGAGAAATTAATTAACCCCCATTTTTAGAATGGGGAGGGAGTCGATCCTTTAGTGTTCCATCTCTTTAGCACAGCTGGGAAAGGGCAGCTGTCTGAGGAGCCTGGCCGAAGGGAGCGCTTGCCCAGGGTGTGCTGCTGCTGTCAGACAGCTCGTGGGGAGCTCTGGCTTTTATGGTGCCTAAATCAGTGATGGTGATGGTGAAGAAGACGACAATGTGTGCTTTTCATTCTATTGATTAGCGGGTTAAACAGTATATCTTAAGGGGACATAGGTCATGAAAGAAACCCTTAGGGCCACTTTCCAGAACCTGGCAAACTGCTTCTGTTTTGTTCTGTTCTAATTCTATTCTATTCTATATTCTGTTCTGTTTTGTTCTGTTCTATATTCTGTTCTGTTTTATTCTATTGTTCTGTTCTATTCTATCAAAGCTCACCTTCCTCCTCCTTTTTGTAGAACCATCTTTCAATAAGGACCAACATCTGTTCACCCACATCAACTCCACCCATGCCAGACTGAGCCTGCAAGGCTGGAATAATGGGGGCTGCCCCATTGTGGCAATTGTCCTGGAGTTCCGACCCAAAAGCACCTGGGCTTGGCAGAGTCTGCGGGCTAATTACTCCAGCGAAGTCTTTCTGACTGACCTGCACGAAGCCACTTGGTATGAGCTGCGCATGAAGGCATGTAACAGTGCCGGCTGCGGCAACGAGACCCTGCAGTTCGCCACCCTGGACTACGATGGCAGTGAGTGTGGATTGGCTGGGGCAGGTTAGAAGCCCCCGTGGCCTGTGGGTTGGGCTTTTCCAGGGGGTGCACAGCTTGTGCTTTGGCGTTTCTTCTGCACAGGCACCATTCCGCCTATTAAGTCTGCGCAAGGGGAAGGAGATGATGTCAAGAAGCTTTTCACCATTGCTTGCCCTGTCATCTTGGCCACACTTGGCATTGCGTTGCTCTTCGTTATTCGAAAGAAGCGGAAGGAAAAGCGCCTGAAGCGTTTGCGAGGTAAATGCTTGGTTCTTGGGAATCCCTTTTCAACAGCCAGCAGAGAAACCCCAGGGTCGGATGAGCCCAAGCAGGCGTCCCCCTGGCTTTCTCCTCTGGAGGATTCGGTCCCTGCAGCTGCCTAGGTAGGTGGGTTGGGGGCAGAAAGGCAGATGCTACAGGATGCGAGTCTCGTTAGAGCTGGTGGTAGGGACAGTCCTTGACCTACAGCTGGGACTGGACTGGAAAATTCATGGTTAAGCACTGTAGCCATTAAGTGAGGCTTCACAGGACAACACCTGGTTTTACAGCCTCTTTTGCTGCAGTTGTTAAGTGAGCATCGCATGGTCATGATTTGCAACCTTCCCTGCCAGCTTCCCACTGACTTTGCTTGTCAGAAGCTGGCTGGGAAGGACACCAATGGCGGGACGGGAGGCTGCAACTGTCAGTCACCAAGCACCCAAATTGCAGCCAGGTGACAATAGGGATGCTGAGATGGACATAAGTTCAAGTACTGGTCATAAGCCATTTTCCCAGTGCTGTCATCCCTGAAGGAATGCTGGTAAGTTAAGACTGCCTGCACAGGCATGAACTCCTCTTTGTTTCTGTGAACTTGGGGCCCCGAGGAGACTATTTCTGAAGTCCTTTAGCCTTAGCTCCCCATAGAAAGGACACCTCCTCCCCCCCAGGCCAGAGCACCCATGGTGATCTCTCGGACTGAACTGAGCTGTACAGGAGCAGTCGGGGCAGAGGGCTGCTTCTGCTGCCTCCATTCAGGCCTCTCTGCTCTTTCTCTTGCAGATGCCAAGAGTTTGGCTGAAATGCTCATCAGGTGGGTAACCACATTCCAATCTTGTTGGTTTAGCATTTTGATGCAGGGTGGATACAGACGGCCTCGAGTCCCAAATGCTCTCCTCCTTCTTCTCCTCCTTCACAGTAAGAATAATCGTAGCTTCGACACACCAGTGAAGGGTCCTCCCCAAGGGCCTCGGCTGCACATCGACATCCCCCGAGTTCAGCTGCTCATTGAGGACAAGGAGGGGATCAAGCAGATTGGTGAGTGGCTTCGCTTCACTTCCCAGTTCAGGGGCCTGGCCTTGTCCTCAGAGCTGCCTCCTTTGCATTTTGCCCTCTCCCTGGGTCTGGGAATGGGGTGGCTCATCTGTGCAGGTGTGACTGCAGTCCTAGGTGGACTCTGGGTACTCCCCTTCCCAGCATCAACTGGGTTGAATGGTGTTTTGGCACTCCTGGCAAGCATGCTGGGTGTGGCCAATTGCAGGTGCCAGCCTTCCTCTTTACCCCAATGAGGCTCTTGCAGGAGGGGTTGGGGAAAGGGGCTTCCAAGCAGTCCTGGGATGGGAGGTCATTATCCCAATTTATTTCCCATAGGAGATGACAAAGCAACCGTCCCAGCCTCTGACCCAGAATTCAACCAGACTGTCAATCCGCAGACCTTCTGCACAGGGGTATCGCTACACCATCCAGCACTGATCCAGAACACGGGGCCTTTGATTGATATGTCAGACATCCGCCCTGGCACAAGTAAGCACTGCAGAAAGAGGCCTTCACCCAAGCAGAGAAGCTTTAAAGCAAATTCCTCTGAAGGCACGGAAGGAGGGGAGAGATCTCTGGGGGACTCTTGGCCCTATGTAGCCAAATTCTCTGTCTCTAGCTCAGGTTGGGTTTCTGACAACAACCAGCTCTGATCAAAGAGGCTTTGAATCATGTCTTTAAGTTAGTCTATCCTGACAGTGCTGGAGCAGTGAGGTTGTGAGAACTTGACCATTTATGCCCTTTATCTGCAAAATAAATGTATTGGGTTTGGCATGTGGCCAGACAGTACCCTGCTTTTAGTGATTTCAGGTCTTGCCTCCCCAAAATTTAGAGGGACTGAATGAAAACTGGTCTGTCTGGCCCTTCTCTGCTCTCTGATGATCCTAAAGGTTTATTTATTTTATTTTTATTTATTTTATTTTGTCAAGCGATTATTAGATTACAGGTTTAAACATGGCTATGAATACATGAAATGGATAAGAATAAGAGAAAAAAAAAAGAAACAAAAGGACAGGGACGGTAGGCACGTTGGTGCACTTATGCATGCTCCCTACAGGCCTCTTAGGAAAGGGTTGAGGTCAATATAGACAGTCTAAGGTTAAAGTTTTTGGGGTTTGGGGAAGAAGCCAAAGAGTCAAGTAGAGTATTCCAGACATTGACCACTCTGTTTGCTGAAGTCATATTTCCTGCAATCAAGTTTGGTGCGGTTTACCTTGAGTTTGTATCTATTGTGTGCTCTTGTGGTTATTCTATTGTGTGCTCTTGTATTGTTAGTGTTGAAACTGAAGTAATTCAGTGACAGGTGGGACATTGCAATATAAATTTATATGATATACTTAGGTTGAACGAAGGTGCATAGTTCTAGGTGTCTCAGTCTAAAATTTCAAAGTCTAGGTGGCATAAGGTCTCTGCAACGAGTAGAGGGAGTGGAGAAACGTTCTTGTGAAATATTTCTGGATGTTCTCCTGTATTAATATCAGATACATAATGCCAGGTTCCAGATGATGAGCTGTATTCAAGTATTGTCTAGCAAATGTTTGTGTATGCTGTAGTTTAGTAGAGTGGATGATTACCGGAGAAAAGCTACGTAGGAGTAAGGTTAACAACTCTTAATGCCTTTTTTGGCCAATGTGTTACAGTGGCTCTAGCACTTAGATCGTGAGTTACTCCAAGGTCCTTGACGAGTTATGGATCATCGAACAAGGTCTTTGACTTCAGCTTGTATTTTTATTTTCCTGATTTTTTTTAAGAACAAATTTTTATTAGTTTTTAAAGACAATACACAAAGCAAACAAAACATAAAACCTATAACATAAAATCTCTTTTCTAAAAACTGCTTATTATAGTTTTAACAAAACAAAAAAAACATCTTATTTGAGTACAACATAGTTCCAGATATCACATATGCATATCTTATTTATTATTTTTCCAACTTCTCCTTTTGCCTAAATTTCTGTACTTTTAGTTCATTGTACTTAATATTTCATCTGTCTGTTTACCAATTTCATTATTCTCGTTCTTACTTCTTTCCAAATATAATTTTATTTCAATAAGCTAAACTTAACAAACAAAACACAAAACATGAAAACATAAAACTTTTTTGGGGAAAGCGGCTTAATCCTGGGTTAGCATCTTTTTATTCAGACATTAAAATCAAATTCATGCTCACTTTATCATACTATTTCATATCTCATTTATCATTTACATTTTCTATATGTTTTCTCCCTCTTTTCACTCTCTTAATTCTATTATTATTTCATCTCAATTTAAATCCATTTTACTTGTATCTTTTGTCTGTCTTTTGTACGAGATATATACTTATCTTTTATTTCGATTTGATACTAAGACAACAACACTATATCAACGTGTAAAATCACTAGTATGAGAGTGTATAAATTGACGACTTTTTATTTCTTATCCCTACACATGGTAATAAACACATTAAATCCAAAAGGATAAGTACTATGACCAGTTATCGCATACTGAATCTCTTAATTGTGCATTGCTGACCATGATACGATTGTTAGAAAGTAATCAAAAAGGAAGCAAATAGGAAGCATAATGATGATGTAGTAGAGGAAACAAAATATCCATAAGCATAATTTATTAACTAACAGATTCGTAGATCAAAATAATTCTCACATGTAATCTTGTGTTCAATAAATTGTATCAAAGCTGGCATTTATATTTTATTTTCCATTTTACTGAGAACGACTCTAAAGTGTCAATACAATACGATGCAATCGGCTGGTGCCAAAACTTTTGACAGTATCTAAAGACTTCAGTTTAAAGTGATTATCAGTGTGCATTTAAACCAATTTGTCTGTTCTAAAAGAAACACGAGCTGTTTTTTAATATGACTTTGTTGTTTCATATAGAGCTTCGATAAATAGTTAACTCTTGTGTCCCTTTTTCGCCCTTCCATCTCTAAATATTACCAGTTTCTTGTCTTTCGTCGCCCCATCTCTCAGTGCTCCACCACTCTGGTCTCCCCCTCTCTGTGTATTCGCTCTTTTCTGTTGCTTCCTGACATTGTATCATTTTTCACCTTATTTTTCCCTTTCTTGGTGGTTTTTTAAAAACTTGAATTCTCCATGTCTTTCCTTTTCCCTTGTCTTCCTCAACTAAAATTATTTGTCCAGTAAAGATGGCTTCTTCTTCTTCATCCCAGCTTTCGTTGTTGTTGTAATTTCTGGGTTATGGTAGAAATCGGCAATTTCAAAGAATGTGAAAAAACAGATCCAGAAGAGCCCTGCCTTCTTGTTCCTCTCTTTTACTTTTTATTATTTTATTTTCAATTCTTTAACAGATAATGCCATTGTAAGATTTAAAAAAAAAAAAAACCCAGAATGATTTTAGTCTTTCAAAAAATAGTTCCAAGAGTCACAAGTCACAAATGCCGATCCAAATCGAGCAACAAACTGTTTCATTTTTGCACTTTCTTCTTTTTTACGTATCTTTTCCTGGTGGTTCTGAAATTTAATTACGCAGTCCAAAGTATTTTTAAAAAGTTCTTATTGCCAATCTCATGATCTTAAAAGTTCCAAACCGTCTCCTCCAAAAAATCTTAATATATATTCTTGCCTCCCTTCCCACTTTATAGCAAAAAAAAAGAACATTTTTGGTTTTTATGTTCAGATGTTCAGAAATCTTTAATAATCCCCTTGCTTTACATAATTACCTGTCCATGCCCAAACAGGTTTTTCCGATTTCCAGTCTCTATCTCTGTAGGGAAGGAGAGTGGAGAAGAAAAAAAAAACTATTCCCTTTACTTTTCTCCGCTGCTTTTAATGATTCTTGTTAGGAAACAATGTATCCTTTGAAAAGTTGAACCTCCAGAATTAAGATGTAACTATTGTCCTGGTTCAGCCAAAAACTCTTCACTTCTTAAAACTTCCTCGCTGCCCAATCTTGTCCGGTCTGAAAGCTTTCTTTGTGGTGCCATTACTGACCACCACTCCACCGCCTTGGGAAAAGGGGTTAAACCGGCTGAGGAGGGGGATTGCGAGTTCCCCCAGACCCTTGCCCGGATCTCCCCTTGTCTTTGTACAAATCCAGCTGGATCGGGGGCACCTCGGCAGCGAGCGCAGCAGGAACTGCGCATGATCGCGGATTCCTGCTGCTGCCGAAGCCTTGCAACCGGAAGTTTCTTTATTTTCTGAATTTTTTTGCCGATATGTAAGACAGAGCATTTATTTGTTGAGATTTGAAGTTGCCATTTGTTTGACCATTCTGACACCAAGTCGAGGTCTTTTTGAAGGGTAGCAGTATTGTTGGTGGTGTTGAATAGTTTTACATCATCAGCAAAAAGAAAGCAGTTGCTCTGCATTTATCTCCTGTGTGCCTTGCTCAAACCCACAGGTGGCACACCAGTCAGCCCATAGCTGCCCCTCCTCCCTGACTGGTTCATCTCTTCTAGCTGCTCAGCACTTGCCTGTCCCTTGTCTTGTCAGGGTTCCTGCCCTTGTGCACCAATGGCTTTGTGTTCTGCTTGCTGCTCCTGGCCAGAGAATGGGCCTTCTAGGTCTAGGCCTGGTCCGTGTCTTCATCTGTGTCATGCTCCATCTCATACGCTGCATGTGACATATTCAATACCTGGAATGTTGCATACATCCCACTGCGACTATGTGCAAAGGGTGGGAGGGGGTAGAGAATGATCTACAAGTGCAAAAAAAATCATTTTAGATACAAGGCATCACCAACGTAAAAATGAAGGTACTAGTGAGAAACTATAGCATGAGGCAGATTTCCACCTAGCCTTGTAGGGTCCAACCTACACAGCTCTCATTTCTCATTCCAAATCCAGAAAAGGCAGCCATCTTTTTTTGCAGATCCTGTTTCAAGGAAAAGTGTGAAGTCTACACACAGTGCCCGGAACAGATACTCCAGCCAGTGGACTCTCACCAAGTGCCAGGCCTCCACACCAGCACGGACTCTGGCCTCCGACTGGAGAGCGGTCGGCTCCCAGCATGGCATCACAGTGACTGAAAGTGACAGTTTCAGTGCTAGTTTGTCCCAGGACACAGGTGAGTTGCCACAAAGCGCAGCCTTTCAAATCCAGCTGCGGTTTGTTGTGTCCTGCCACCCCAGAACGTTCAAGAGATAAAAATGGAGGCTCACTCGTCTTTCCTCATATTTTATTTGCTTATTATAATTTACACGCATACAGAGAAACTAGATTCTTTGATGGTTCTACAAAATAGCACATTCAATTAAAAACAACAAAAATTATAACATAAACTGGGCTAATTCTGCCAGTAGCTACCACCCTCTTTCATGCATCATCACAACAAGGAATGTTACTTACAGTGTCTATTATACATCAAACTAGCCAGATCTAAGTAGCTCTTCTGAACACCAGCAGCTTGTTGATGATCTGAATTCAGGTGCAGGGGCAGGAGAGGGGCAGCAAAGAAAAAGTCACCCATTCTTCATGGTGCCTTATTGTGGGTTGAAAGGGTATCCTTTCTGTAGGAGCTTAGTGAATAGGTAGAAGCTTCTGGGAGAGTTCATTGCAGGAATTAAGACAAGAGGTGATGAAGAAATAAGTCGCTGTGAACAGATACTTTTAATCCAGGAAGTGTTGTAACTAGCATGCAAGATGGAGTTGCACAAAAACTCTCTTAGCCACAGTAGTCTTCTGCCCCTTGAGTAGATATTGCAAATCCAGAAGAACACCCTTATTTCTGAAGCATTTCGGGCTTAGGGAAAAGACACTATCCAGGAGAAAAGATGGGATATCACTGGCTTCCAATGTCACATCCACTCATGCTTTGTCAGGATTCAGCTTGAATCTATCCGTTCCTGCCTGGATATTCAAAGACTCTGAGATAATATTTCCACCACATCTCCTCTTTGGCTTTGGAGTCAGGAAGTGCAGGAATTGGCTTCTTCCATTCCCAGCTGTTTCAGCTTAGTAAAGGAGAGTTGGAGTGCCATCAATTGCCTTGCTGCTTGTCCTGGCAGGGTTTACATTGTCTCCCTCTTGTTCCCACAGACAAAGGCCGAAACAGCATGGTGTCCACAGAGAGTGCCTCATCCACTTATGAAGAGTTGGCTCGGGCTTATGAGCATGCCAAGTTAGAGGAGCAGCTGCAGCATGCCAAGTTTGAAATCACAGAGTGCTTCATTTCTGACAGCTCCTCTGACCAGATGACCACTGGCACCAACGAGAATGCTGACAGCATGACTTCCATGAGCACTCCCTCCGAGCCAGGCATCTGCCGTTTCACAGCCTCTCCTCCCAAACCACAGGACAGTGACCGTGGCAAGGGTGTAGCTGTGCCTATCCCTCACCGAGCAAATAAAAGTGAGCCGTGGTGCAGCTGCTGCCTTTTGATGCCCCAAACGAAGAGCTCAGCCCCAAATAACAATAGTGATTATACTTGTGTATTGCCCCATAGCATTTTACAGCACTCTCTGGGTGGTTTACAATGTCAGCATCCTGGGTCCTCATTTTCCTGACCTCAGAAGGATGGAAGGCTGAGTCAACCTTGAGCCAGTCAGGATCAAACTCCAGGCTGTGGGCAGAGTCTGCCTGCAATGCTGCATTTTAGCCACTGTGTCCCCAGGGCTCTCTTGATTGCAACTCTTCACTAGGCAGTTCAGGACAAGCTTCCTGTAAAGTATTCGAATGAGCTTGGATAGTGGAATGGGATGTGCTCTGGGTGGGAAGGACTACACAACCTTCAAGTTAGGTAGCCAGAGCCGGTCTGAGAGCTTTATAAATCGGGATGATGAGGCTTGCTCCAGAGAGCTGGCATCTGGAGGGAGAGGGAGTGCTGGCGCTTGCCAGTCGTGGAGTGGGTTGGATCCCCAGGCTTCTTTCACCTGCTTTGCCTTTTCCCTGAAGGAGTTACTTGTTTTCAGGGGACTGGTCCTCATGCACCCTTTGTCCTTGAGCAACCTTGGGGCTACTCCTGGCCCTGCCTACAGCTTCTCTGTTCCCTCTCTTTCTTTCTGCCTTCTACAGGTGACTATTGCAACCTGCCTTTGTATATGAAATCTGAAACGTTCTTCCGCAAGCCAGACCTTCAAGACCCTTGTCCTGTAGTGCCACCCCGGGAAGCCTCCATACGAAACCTGGCTCGGGCTTACCACTCACAGGCCAGACACTTGACTTTAGAAGCCAGCAGCAAAGTCTCGGCTGCGCCACACACAACTGCAGCCACCACCTTACCTCAGAGAACTCTCGCCATGCCAGGCTCGGCCAGTGGTGCACCTCCTGCTGCTTCCACCACTGCTCCTGTCCCGGCCCCTGAGCCTAGCCCGGGTCCTGTTGCTGAGCCACGCTTGCCTATGCATAGCAAGATTGGGGGATCCAAAGACTCACTATTAGAAATGAGTACATCTGGCGCAGGGAGGCCACAGAAACAAGGAACTGGTGCCTACTCCAAATCCTATACACTGGTGTAGCAGTGGGTAGGAAAGACAGCCAAGAGGTGGCTCTTTCTCCAAGTCATTTATACTGGAATTAAGTAGAGCTCTTGTGCAGAATGGATTTTTTGTTTTTGTATAAATGAAACTATTTTTCTCTTCTCCAGAACTGGGGGGAAGTCACGAGGGCTCCAAGCATTTGCAGGAATTTCTTTTATGGAAAAAACCCTGCTCTCCTTTCGGTGTTGCGGAAGAGGGTGCTGAATTCTGATGGGCACATGCTCTTTCCCATCCTCTCATCATGCAGCCTTTTTTTTTTAAAAGACCCCTCTGGGACACTGCATGTTGTTTTATTGTTTGGTAAACCATGGGATTTGCTTCCAGTTGCATCTGCCTGTGTTAATACTTTTTTCTATTTCTATTTAAAAAAAAAAAGCCAGCGCAGTGTGCAATAAAAGTTATGTTTCTATAACACGAGAGTCCTTTGTTTGATGTAGGCTGATCTCCAAGAACAGGAAGCTGGGATAAAGGTGGCAGTGGTGGCTTTGTCGGAATAAATGTTGGAGTCCTACTGCAGAGACTCTGCAATTCACATCTTGTTTTTAACATGAAGCTATTCTAGCAAATGTCAGGCATAAAGCAGATCATTATTTTATATATATATCTCTTAGGCACCAAAGCTATTTAAAAGCTGCAATGTCTAATATAATCTTTTAAAGTGCCATTTTCCTTTCCTTATCACAGGAAATAAAATATGAATTGTCAGACTGGGAGAGACAGCAAACCACCATGCTTCCAGTTGACAGAGGCCCTCAAATGGTTTTTAGTAGGGCAGGTTCATCTGGGGAGAGACCTTGCATCAGCAACCCTGGTTGGCAAGGAGACTTTCAGCCCAGGCAATACTCCACTTGCCTAGCAAAGGGTATCATGTTCATGATTAAAGTATTGTTTTCCTTTCTGAATGGCCTTTGAGCAAGTGAACTGTTTACTGCAGGTGCCAGGAGTAAAGATAAATATAGCAGCTGGCTCTATTGGATCACTGCTTGGCAAATCTTCCAGCAGCTCAGCAAGAAAGCCCCCTGCCTCAACAGGGAAGGATCGTCCAAGCACCCAAAGGTGCCGCCCTCTCAGCAGCGCAGTAGCCAGTGTCAGATGGGCAGCCATGACCTATGAGCCCTTACTACCGCTTCTCTCTCTGTTCATATCATAGCTGATTACGGTGAGGAACCAAGAATAGCAGCAGCAAAAGATGTTTTGTTCAGGACATCTTGGAACACCTCTGCCATGCTAGGGTAGAAGATCAGGTAAGCAGAGTGAGAAGGTTTGGGGGATGCTATTCCTGTAACAGCATCAGCCGAAAGAAAAGGTTGCTTGTAGGAAATGCTGGCAAGTAAACTTGGGGAGAGGAGGAGGAGGAGGAGGTGGTGGTGGTTCTCCCAGTTCTTCTTTCCAAACATATCTAGCAAGCAAAGTTATAAGAAACCTCACACTGATCAGCTGGGGGTGGGATGGTGATTCCCAAAAGGGAAGGACAAAGACCCCCCAGGGTG
The DNA here is from genome assembly GCA_004320025.1 of Laticauda laticaudata. Taxonomy (NCBI): domain Eukaryota; kingdom Metazoa; phylum Chordata; class Lepidosauria; order Squamata; family Elapidae; genus Laticauda; species Laticauda laticaudata. The sequence goes on along the minus strand of BHFT01034537.1, from coordinate 36,610 downwards.
TTTTGCTAAACCCTCTGCACCTCAAGACTGCATTCCCACAGTGGTGGCTTGTAAGGCATAACTGACATGTTCCTCCTATGTGAATTCAATTAATCCATTTACAGGGATTTTGGTCTTAACAGCTTTTGGCCCTTATAATGGATTAGAAATTGGACATGTGAAATTATCTCAGAATGGACTTGTTGCCCCAAATCCTAACTAAAAGTTTTTAATTAAACTTGGAAGTTAGTAGTATGGGCTGACAGATATGATACTTGTATAACACAGATGCCTCATTTCATTGTTTATGGTAAGGTAACTGCCCCCAAGAAGATGCTTTGGTATTAATCCTCCATAACCATAAGGCACACTCCCCATGGCTTTTACCTTCCCATATATGGATGCCAGGGGCACTCACTGAATGGCCTGCCTAGAAACCTCCCGTTTCGGAACCTCCAATCTTCATTCATGAGGCCTGAGGCCCTTCATTCACACAATGGTGCCCACCAATAGAAAGCCCACCAGGGGAGAGGGAAAAGCAAGGATTAAGGATTAGGCATAGAGCAGAAGGCACAGGACTTCTGCTCAGTATATAATCCCTGGAAAGCCCACCACCATTTACACTCCAATTACAAAAGGCCACCAGAAAAATCTGCCTGAAGTTGATCTGCTGGCTATCCAAACAGAGACACTTTTCTCCTAGCAATCTCCATGATTGCCTCTGCCTTGATTAAGGAATAGAGCAGCTCACAAAATAATGTCGGGGACTAGATGAAGCAATGCAAAGGTGAGCATTTTAAAATATGCCTGGAAAAAAATCTTGACTGCAATGGGGAAAAATAAACAAAGTCATGAAAGATGTAGAAGAGAGTATATTTAATCAGAATTTAAAAACACAGTTAATAGCTGAAGGATGCATACCTCCAATCCTCTGCTATAATAAGCATTTCATTTATTGGAAGGGCAACAAAACAGGTCCTTCCAGTCCGAGAAAAACTGCTGTGGACCACCCAGAGGGAGAGATCTGCCTCACAAAGGAGAGGCCTGAGGCCACTTGTAGCACCAGGCATTGGAGGGGGGGGGGGGNTGTAGCACCAGGCATTGGGGGGGGGGGGGGATTTTGCTACTTGTTCAGACACTGGTGATCATTGTTTAAAAAGCAACCCCAGAGAGAAGGGTCCAGTTGAAAATGGAGGTGGGAGAGAAATTTAGCTTGCTTCTGGCAGCTTAATCAAAGGATATACTAACCATTTGCAAGGAAGAGTACATTGGGCTATTGTCTGCTCTCATTTCCCCCAAATCTTGGTTTGTCTTCTGGTGTTGCTGAGAGCATTGAAGAATATGCCCAATGAATAGACCACCAGTGCAGGTCAGGTACACAAGCCCTTAAGAAAAGGGCAGAAACCAGGGGTAGAAATGAACTTCCAGAATTTAGAAGCACAGTTCAGAAGGGGAATTGGACTTGCTCATGACCTGCTTTAGCCTCTGCAAAGACTGATTTTATAGTTCATATTCCCAGTTGCTGCAGGAGCAGAAACACACTGCCAGCCCCTCAGCAGCCATACCTGAACTGGGGATTCTGTGGTGTGGAAGGTGACAGTGGAAAGAGGAAGCTGAGCAAGAGATAGGAGAAGACTCATGTGTTTCAGGTGGGCCCTTTGTTTCTCTGGCTCCCTAAATATGGACAGGTAACCTACCAGCCACCTTTCTCCATTCAGCACACAATTTCTTTTTCTTTCACACTTGTGACATTCCCTGAGATGGAGAATCTACAAAATGGCTGGAATTAATTTCCCAAGAAAAATCTGGCTAAGAATCAATCTCTGATTGCAACCCAAGAAAACATGTGGAGGCTGTTGGGTACAGAGATAATAATATATATTGTTGTTAGACAGGTGGGTAAGCTTTTTGCAGACAAACAGGATTTTTGTCCATCTAGAAGTGGTAGACCTTGATCTGATTGTTCTCATCCAACCCAAGCTGTACCAAACCGGAGCCACTGCTGGAGGAATGTGAAGCACTTGCCAAGAAAGGGCTGGCAACTTGAGTAAAGGAAAAGCATAAGAACATGGCGACAAAAACTAGAAAGGCACTAATGGGACACTGGCCACAGCCAGATGTGGAAGAGAATTCCCCTTGAAATAATTATTTTTTAAAACTGGGCTTTCTATTGCCATGCAGTTGGTCACAGACCGAATTGGAGGGAAAAGTTTATTTAGAAAGATTCAGGGAATCAGGATTAATCTGAATCTCCCCCAAATATCAGGGTTTAACCTGAAGCAAATGAAGGGTCAACTAAATCACTCAGAAGCAAATCTCTCCTAACAACTCAGGAGAAACTCTCAAGAGAACTATGATCTGCAGAGGAATGTAGAACAGAGTCTTCACAGCTGTGTTATCTGCCCTATTAGGAAATCAGCATGGCCAAAAAAACCACACAAAACAAAACCAGAAATTGAGGGTTCTGGAATGGGCAAGTCAAAGCCCAAATCTAAATCCAATTGAGATGCTGTAGGTGATTTAAAGGAAGCTGAGCATGGTATGAAACCCCTAAATATCACACAACCTGGCAAATTCTACATGGAGATGTGCAGAAAAATTCCTCCTAGTTCAGGACTGTCAAACTCCCAGCTGGGTGGGGGTGCTGGATACGTCACATGCTGGCCATGCCTATGCCTGGTTTAGTGAAGGCAGGAAAGTCCCGATTTGTCACATGATGCTGTTGTGACAACGTGAGTTTGACACCCCTGTCCTAGTCAAAGCCAGAGACTGGTAGACAGTCTACTTGAGGTTGTTTCTGCCACGTGGAGGAATACCCACTACTGAAGCCAAGGTTGCACTTGCCATTTCCACTGAAGGAAATCTGTTAATTTTTGGATGAATAACTGACCCCAAAGTCAAATTTTCATTGTTTCTTTGTTCAACTACATCCCCTTTATTTTTACATATTGTTATAGTCAAGATAATGTATTGATAAAGCCCACATGTATAAAAAAAAGGGTGTACTTACTTTTGCACATGGGAAATTTGCAATTATGTTTATTTAAATTACAGTGGATGACGATGCATGCATCCTCTTTATCAGTATTGAAGATCAAATATCTACAGGTTGAACTATGTTGAAAAAGTTTAAACTTTCAGTGGGGTGTGCTTATTTTTTCACATAACTACGGGACTGTGAAAGGAGGGAAGGATGCACAACTTCGTTTTCTACAGCTTAATGAGAAACTGGATGAGCAAATCTGATTGAAAACCAGGGTAAGAAACAATCTACCTGCCAGCAAAAGCCCACAGCTGGGTTCTAAACTCCTCTCCTGCCCCCATGGATACAAACTGTAACACAGATTAGTTTTACAGCACTTGGGCACTATAGACCCAGCTTATTATTTTCAGTGTCTCTCAATCTCAACACCTTTTTGGGAATTGGCTGCAGTGGGAGATATCAGTCAGCTATGAGGCTTAAACAGGACAAAAGGATACCTTTTGCAATCATGCTTGAAACTCTCCAGCCATTTCTTATTGGCATCAATCATGCGCTGGATGCTTGGCTTCTCAGCCTTGGAGCCCTGAAAATGAGGGTGCTGGAACAGGCAGACTTGCTCGCTGTTGGGAAGTAGGAGGTGGGCAGAATCAACCAGGAAAAGAGGTCAAGCAACAGACAAATTGGTTGTATTCAGGCAACAACCTTAATCAGGTCAGGTGGAGACCAAGGAGGCCTGCAGGGAGGGTTTTTTGCTCTTCTGAGAGCACAGTTGATGTCAGAACAGCCTTAATTCTCTCTAGAGAATATGCTGCTGGCTTCCTCAGATCTGCAGAGGACATCCTTTCTCTCTCCTGAGCTAGAGGGAAAGAACTACAGCAAATTGTAAAATGGCTACTCTAAAACACTCCCCAGGAGATAGATTTTGTTTTGTGCTAGCTGACATAGTCAGATATAATCAAGAGACAATGAACTCAACTGACATATCAGCCTGGATGTGAGAAGATTCCTTACCCAGTGATTAAGGAGTCCAGCTTGTCATCTTGAGCACCGAGCCCACCACAGGGCAATGGAAACTTCCCTGAACAGAAAAGACTACAGTTTCAAAATATCAAAAAGTTTTCCATTATTAGAACCATACAGAGACTAAATGCAAGTTATATTTTTCATTCAGTCATCAATTCATTCCAAGAGTTTTGGACTTTTCGAAAAAAATCCATTAAATTGTATTATTTATTCCAAATCTAGTCTCCAAGAGCTGGGTGGATTTGTTTAGATGCTTCCATCCCACAAACTCCTTGTTGGACAAAAGATGGACAAAAACCAAATTAATTTTGGTTCAGACACTGAATGTTCTTCAAAAAGTCATTTTAGGAAAAATCTTTTCAATAACTAAAATGTTTTCTTTAATGCTATTACATCATGTAGCTCAACTCAGTTCTCATCCTTAAACTTAGATCAGTCATCAATCAGGAAAGGAAATGGACTGCTGACTAATGAATAAATAGAACACACTTTACTTTTAAATAAATTCTTGGTTTTTTCTTAGAGGGAATCATTGCTACAAGTTCAACCAACCAACCAACCTATACATATACCTGTATTAAATAAGAGCATCAACAACTGTGAGCTTGCTGCTTTGCACACCTTTTGAAGAAAAGGATTACACACCATGGACCAAAGATAACTGAGTCTTAAATGCCTCTCACTTGTAGATCTTAAATCAGTTCTAGAAGAGTATTGTATTTCTGCTCATACCCCATTGATAATTAAAAGCAAAGGTGACAAAACAACTGTAAAGAAAATTCCCCATGTACTAGGCTCCAAATAATAGCTTCTACTCGGAACACGATTTTTACAAAATGCTCAGAATGCTCTTGGGACAGAAAACAAAAACACACAAAGAAGAAAACCTCAGGCATTTACTTTGAAAGAAAGTCTGAAACAAGACAAACAGCTCCTAGCACAGTTGCAAATTATGGCGTCATGCCGACTCTCAATCATCCAAACCCTACTTCCGGAATCTACCAATCATGCCTCATCTTTAGTGAGTGAAAGTGGGAAAGAAGGGAGAAAAACAAGCTCTGCTAGTCCTTTCAACTGAAACACTGAGCCCTTCAACCAGGTTTAGAGTTCAACTGGCATTAAAACTCTTTCCCCAAAACAAGTTGGTGACTCAATGATTCAATGCCAGATTGGGCTTTCGGACAAAAGAAAGAAACAGCTCAAGAATCCATTCTTACCTGGGAAATACTTGCGCCATTTCTCCATCAACATACTGTCCACAGACTGTCCGCTCACAGCTGCAGAACCGGGACCAGAATTATACCATACTGACTGAAGTCCAGCAGAAGGTGCAAATGCTGTGGCTGAATAGGCACGTGCCATGGAGGTATAAGTAGTCAGGGGAATTCCATCCCTGGCCAGTGGAGCCAGTGACTGGCCTTGGGTGGAAGCAAAGAGAGGCTGCTGGCTGCTGAAGGCACTCAGGAGACGAAGGACACAGTTCAGGTCACTGGTGATGTGTTGTAGTGACTCAGTCAAATATTGGATCTTGTCAAAGGGAGAAAACTGGACATCCGGTTTCAAGTCAGCTACTGTGAAAGGGAAGGTATGGAGGGAAAGAAGTATTGATTATTTACTGGACAAAGAATATAGAGGTAGTAAAAATCTAAACCCAGAAAATTAAAACCCAGCCACAATTCAGAATTAAAACCTTCCTGTAGGGGGTAGGGGGTGCAGTAGCTTTCTAGAATATCAAAGTTATCTATTCGGACCAATTTAATCCAGCTATTCATCCATTGCACAAAAACTAGAGGAGAAAAGACCTCATCAAATCCATCAAGGAAAAATGGCTCTTGGGGGGAGATTTTGGGGGGAGCTTCTCCTACAACTCTGTGAGGGAGATGACAGATAAATGACTGGGCTTCTATGGCAGGATTTCCCAGTTAAGGTTAGGCAGGTTCAGAGAGAGAGGGAGAGGGAGGGAGGGATGAAGAGCCTTTTGGTTGCCTTGTTACAATAGATCCATCTTTCCCAAAGTTTCACCGCATTGTTTTCATTGTTCATTTGTATTCATTTTGGACTTTTAAAGAAGGAATGTATATTAAGACTACAGTAAAGGGGTGTGTAAGTTTAGAAATTTATTCTATAGCAACACTTGTGTAAGGAAACACAAATCCTGACACATGCCAAATCTTTTTGGCAAGTGGGAAAAGTGGAACTCTGGGTACAGTGTGTCCCAGACCACCAGTCTCCAGGTTTCCAACTGGGTGGCCAGAATTCTCAGCAGCTGCAGACTAGCAGTGCTTCAATGGGAATGAAAGACTATCCACTTGGTTCCCAAAAATGAGTGTAAACTCATAGACTGTAGGTTGTCGGATGCTGGTCTTAGCATTCATCCCAACACTTACTTTTGTGAAGAGACTGATCAGCACTTATAAGGCTACTTGTGTCTTCAGAGTCACTGAGGTCAAAAGTCACCATTTTCTTGCAGGCCACTCCCTTGATGGTTTCTTCATCAGAAAACTAGTAAAGAAGAAGGGGTTTTCCTTGCTGTTGTGCCTCAATAACTCAGGATAAAAAAATAAGCAGCCACTCATCACCAGGCAGGGCCAGGCCAGCTTGCCTAGTTTCTTTGGCTAGGCCAAAACCAGCAATTGAACCAGGTGTTCACAATTAGCACAATCCCCAATTGGTTGCGGGTTACTGGCTGAGCCAGTGACTGAAGCACCCCAGCCACCTTGTCCAGCACCACCTTCTTAAAGCACACCTCATGGTTAGATCTCAAACAGTTTTGAATAGGCAAAATGATAGGTCAATTTCCTGGCTGATTACATGGCAACAACAACTAAAAATGAGGCCTCCCCACACCCTGGGATGTGGAGAGGTACATAAGAGAGACCATCTCTTATTGTCCCAAAGGGATAGGCAGCTGCAATGGCACTGAGGAAGACTTAGGATGCTTCCTTGCTGGCTCTGACAAAGCTACCTCTTCCAGAAGAGAGGATTCCAGCTGGCTGAGCCTCTCTTCTTTCTTCTTCAGCAGTTCCTGCCCTTTCCGCATGGCAGATTTCATTTCATCTAGCTGCCTTCCTTCCTAGGGGGAAAGAAAGTTGAGGAACTTTTGTTAGGACTGATTTAAAAATTGCTGCCATTGTTATCTGACTTTAAAGTCCTCTTGATAACAGTGTCTCCTCATCTGTGAGCTGCTGCTTGCAGGGATGCAAATGTTGCAGGAGAGAGGAGGGGGCCTGCTGCTCAATCTTCTGGAAGTGGCTCGCAGTGTGACTCATTGCAAAGGCAGAAGGGGCAGCCCTTCCTTGCTGCACGGCCACTTGTCCAGCTGCCAAACTGCAGTAAGGCACAATCCAAAGCAAGCCAGATGGTTTCCCCTTCCTTGGTATTCTCAACCCCAAAAGAAGCTTTCTACCGCTATCTCCCCCTTCCCCCTCTTTCTCAAGACAATAAACCAAGTTAGTACCATCTGGACGAGTTATTCTAAAGTTCACCTCAGGCTGATAGTTTCAAGAACTGCCTTGCTTTTTGAAGCTCACCACTCACCTCTTCCAGGTTCCTGCACACTCCCTCTAACACCTGAGAATGGCCTGAGTCTTGCACAGTTGGTGTTCCCTGTAGACCACCATACCAGTGCTGCTTTGCTGCTCTCAAGGCCGTTCGCCTTTTTCTCATGGAACGAGTCTGGCGCACCAAGAATTCCTTCGCTGTCTTCAAGGAAGCTCCCTCAGAGGAAATGTAGTGCCGTACTCTGTAAGAACAGGAAGGGGAAAATGTCTGAGCTTATAAAGAGGCCAAGTAGCCATTCCCCTCAATCCTGTCCCTACCAACTTCCAAAGCCTGTAGAGTCACACTACACGTATAATTATTTCTGGGTGCCGATAACTTTTTTTTCACTTACTGGTTCAGGAGAAGGCTGTTTTCTTCATTGCTTTTTGGTATTTCAGATGTCATTTCTCTGGAGGAGGGCTTTAGGATTAAACCATTTTTAAAGTTAAGTAACAGGCAAATGAAGCAGAAACATCAAGAACAAATATAGGGTGTGTTTCCTTAATGGAGGGAGCTTAAATCAAAGCAGTGGAATATTAGGTAGGCAATATTATTTCCCATCTCTTCTGAGCCAGAGGACCTTCTTCCTGCTTACTGGTATACCTACACCTAGAATATCCCGTCTGTATGGAATCAGACACTGATTTCTCTCTCCCGGATGGCAGCAGCAAAGGCCTCCCTTCTCAGCAGCAGAGGGTGTGTTTTCACATTCAGTCACCATAGAGCCAAGGGGAAATCCCACACATTTTTAATAAAGCGTGCTTTTTGAGGTACTCCAGCCCCTACACACCAGGCCTTTCCCAAATTTCAGCCTCCTCAAACTCTCTTAAGTTATATCCTGCAGTTCAAGCCATATTTGAACACACACACCTTCCCAATTTCAAGATGGTGGAGGAAGTGACTGTGGGAATCTCATCTCAGTTACTGGTTAGTGTGGCATTCCTCTCAAAAGGTTTTGTCTTTCCCATTCCTCACCATCCATTCAATATTGGCTCTGTCCTTTTATAGGCAGAATTGTAAAAATTCATGCACGTTGAAGGCATTTTGTAAGAATGCTGCCAAAAAACTATTTGAATGACATGCCATGATATATATTGTTTTTCTTGAGCTATGGTCTCACTGTAAAGTCCAGGCTGATTTGTGCCACTGAAAGTTCATTTTATGGAGCAGAATATTCCCCTTCTGTCTGGTTCCTTCATCTCTGACCCAACTTTCACTGACCTCTGGACAGTCCTCTTGCAGGTCTTCCACTCGGAGCGCTTCTTCCTTTTCCCTTGGAGAAGTTGCTTCACTCCATTCTTTATTCAGTTTCTTTAGCTGCTCTTGCTTGGTCCTGATGGTCTCTTCCAACTCACTGAAAGTGCCAAGGAATAAGTCAGATGCCACCCAGGATCTACATCTGTACTTCTGGACCGGTCCTTCAGAAGTGGCTAATTCTTGTTCAACATTTGGAAAGTGAACGTTGGGAAACATTGCTGAATTCAAGCATGGTGGCAAATGGGCCTAAAACATAGTGGGCACCTCCAGGTCAGTGAGCCAAGTAGCTTCCCATTCTTCCTAGATCCTGAGAACATTCTCCACCAGTTGGCGGCATAGCTCTATACGTATGTGTCACGTGGCTTATTACCACATAAAGCCTGATCCAATCCTGTTTGTCTAGTGAAGAACAAATCTCACCTGGTATGCCTCTCCAACTGTTGGCTCTGTATCTGTAGCAATTCCACCTGAGACTCCAACTTTATTTTCTGATCCTGGAGTTCTGCCAGAGCACTGTGCAGTTGCTGTAAGGTATCTTCAAGATTCTCTTGTACTTTTTGAGACTCCTCAAGGCGGGAATGAGCTGCTAAAGCAGCTTCCTGAAAAAAAACAAACAAGGGGGGTGGGGTGGGGAGAGGGAGAGTCTACAAGATGTAACTTTAAATATCCAACTGACATGTAAAGTTTTTTGGCTAAGGTTAGTGCATCCTAGGCCACAGATAAAGATGAGCAGATACTCGACTGCAGAAATTCATCCTGCCAGCTTATTTCTATTCTACAGCTGCCTTCCCACTCACATCTAGAGAAACGGGCCCCGATTGTGTGAGTTGCATGCTAAGTGCTTCAGGCCAAAAAATCTGTTGACTTCTCTGGGCAAAACTTCCTCCCTACAACTTTAGAAAGCTACTGCCAGAGAACAACACAATCTCCTAATTCTCAGCATTAAGGCAGCCCTCAGCTAAAGACCAGCTGAGAGCCAAAAGATGGAAACCTGTACCTAGAACTGTACTACTGCTGCCTCTCCTTCTCCCTCCCTCCCTCCTGCCACTGACATCAACTGCGGAAACTTCCCTTATGTCATCCAAAGGAAAAAGAGATTCCTAGTTCATTACGAGAGCTGCCAATGCATACATTTCTTTCTTCTTTAAGCTGCTTCTCTTCTTCTAGGACCTGCTGCCTTTTCTTCTCCCAGACCTCCTCCTGCACACAAATGAGAAATCATCTAAGTAATCTGGGAAGACCACAAAATTCCTCCCTCAGGACAAAGATTTACAGGGGCTAAGAAAGTGGACTCGCCACCAGCCCTCCATATATGTTCCAGAGCACAGTTTGGCCAGAAGCGGACAATTTAGGGCACCAAAAACTGAATACAGTAAAATCTTATAAAGATCAAGAGCTTCTTAAGTTTCACCTCAGCTCTATGCAGGAAATTCTACATCAAAGCTGTGCCAATGTTCTTCCTCTAGAGGAGAAACCAATAAGCCAGCAGAAAATAGTGGAAAAGGCATTCAGATAATGGAAGTGTTCTGGAAAGAACTTATCCAGTCCTCCCAAAAGATACACATGGAGATCTGTGTTATGCGTTAACTAACAGTCTGAGGGGCCAAGTTGTAGTTTTCCCCACTGGTGTGATGGGCTACACAGTTGTGCATGAGTGTGCTCACCTGGGCATAGAATTGAGCTGCTTTTGTCTGGGCATCTTTAGCTCGGAGCTCCATCTCCAGTTCTGCATCCTGGGCCTTCTTCTCCTATAGGAAGAAAGCCAGAAGAGATGCAACCTCCTTGTCAAGACCCAGACAATGAGGATGGCTACATCACAAGGAATGACAAAAGAAGAACAACTAAGGTGCCAGAGGAACAAGAGAACCCTTTCCTTGTAACCATGGGAAATTCAAGAGGAAGCCCAAGAAGGTAGGAGTTACACCTAGAGAGTCAAGCTCTTGAGGAAGCACTGCCAGGGTCTACTGGAAATGTCCTTTTCATGGGCAACTGAGCCCCATGAGTTCTGTTATTTTGGATGCTCTATTGTTAACAACTAAGAATCTTTAATATAATTCCGTGGCATAAAAGTCTGATAGTCAGATAAATATATAAAAATGTTTTTAAACTAGCTCCATCTCTTCCTTGGATGCTGTGAATAAAATAGCTGTAAGCCTACTGGAACTTTTGCTGGGCATCCAACTTATTAGTAACCTTACCTTGTCCTTGTGTTGCATCTGAATCCTAGCTAGAGTCTCCTGGTGTATCTTTTGCATTTTTATCATCTCTCGAGCATGTTCTTGCTCAACATCTTGACGCTTCTCTTTCAAAAGATCACTGAGCTAGGGTTGGGTTAAAGGCATCCAGATTAAACTGATGTTATTCCCACCATCATTACACACTTGCAACAAAAAAATGATCCAAAACTGCAGTCAAGGAATAGCACACCACACGTGAGCTATTGTGACTGGCACACATGTCGCGCGAGTCTAAATGGCTGCCATTATAACTATAAAGGACCACCTGCCTCCACCCACCTCTTCAAGAAAGAACCTGGGGCATTCTGGGTGCTACCTACCAGGTATGCTAGAACAGAAAATCAGCTCTACAGGATGACCAGAATGGCGCTTGGTTGAGATTGGCTATCATAACCTTGCAAATCTGTGATATATGCTCCTTCCTATACTCCTGGGAATTGGGGAGGGGATGCCTGAGCCAATTCATAATTTCTTACTTCCCAGACTGATTAACAACAATCCCACCTCTCTCTGCTCTGTCCCTGCCCTACGCACCTGCCCTTAGACTGTAATGTTTGATTTTAGTTTATTTATGCTTTAATGTACATGGATAAATTCCTTTCTTCAAGATTGTAAGCCTCCCTGAGTTACCCTGTGGCAAATTGAGTGGCCAATAAATTTAATAAATAAATAAATGAATGAACAAACAAACAAACAAATAAACAAACAAATAAATAAATAAATAAATGCACTGAGAGGGAAGCATAACAGTCTGACTAAGCAACATATCCTCTGTCAGTGCAGACTTGATCCTGCCTATTAGAGACCACCTTGTAAGCAGTGTGGCATTTATTCGTTACCTCTCGCTCATACTCTGCTACTTGATGTCTCTTTTGCTGAACGTTTTGCTCCACACTCTCAAGCTCCTTCTGAAGTTCTTCTTTCTCTCTTCTTTGAGCCTCCATTATTTCCATCCGGAGGGTCAGAATAACCTGGCCAGGAGATAAAGCAGGAGCCTTCAGGGATCTCTAGCCAATGTATATGGTGTACAACCACTGGAGGTTTTTTCCCTATCTGCTGGGAAAGACCAGTTGTTTTTCTTAAGCTAACTACACTTCATTAAGTATTTAAGTCACCAGTAAGCCTTTGTGCCTGCATGAGGAACTTACGAAGCTCCATAAGAGTTTACCCAGTGTCTCCCTCTGTCCTCAACAGTGCTCTCAAGTTTTAAGTGTGGCTTCCTTGCAATTTCTGGCTAAAAAGGCCATGCTGAGGGAAATCCATACTCTTCTATCTTGAGATATTAGGATTAAAAAAAAAGAATTGATCTGCTTGACAAGAATTCCTAAGAATCTAACAGTCCTTCTGACAACCCTAATACTAGGCAGACATAAGAGACACAGTATAAACGTACAAATTAAGGGGGGAAGAGATTTGTACAGTTGCCAGCACCTCAGAAAATAAGTTATAGCAAAAACAACAACAACTAAAAAACCACCAAAAAACACAGCCATCAAATAAGGAAAATCTGAAGGACGGCAGTCAGTGAGTGGTCTCTGGGCCTCAAAACTGTTCTATAAGTGTTAAAAATTCACAGATGAGATAAGCATGCAGGATGTACCTATGCAGCTTGTGAAACTGTGATGAAAAGTGGAGACCCCAGTGCAGCTGCAATAACAAGGGCAAGGTTTGCTCCATCCCTTTTGACATGGATGCCTTACCTTCTGATGCTCTTCTGCTGTTGCAGTTTTCTGTTGCTGGATATCTGCTGCCAGCTGCACCTGTAGTTCCTGCAGAGCCTGCCAAAGGATCAAGAAGACAGCTTGTAAAGAAATCAATTTATAGCTTCCAAATTAGAAGACTGGCAGATATTCCTTATCTATATCCACAAACAGTTGTCTTCTATGACTAGTGGTCCCCAAATTTCTTCCTGACTTGTGTCCTAATCTGCCTGCAGAATATGTCTCCTTAATTTTCTTTAGAAGGTTACAAACAGGGATGGAAAACTGGTTTTGCACTGGTAGCCAAATGCTTTCTGCAATAATGGTAAGACCAGAACTAGACAGAACTTACCCAATATCATGCAGCAATTCCATCATTGATGTCAACACCTGAACATGGAAATGTTCATTGTGACCAACCTTCTAATGCTGTAAAACAGTGGTCCCCAACCTTTTTTGTACCAGGGACCAGTTTCACGCAGAAACATTTTTTCAAGGACCGGCAAAATTAATTCTTCCCCAATAGTAAAGGGCTTCTTTGCTATTTCTTTACTAAAAACATATTTTATATATATTTTAATCACGATTATTCATTCTTTGCGGCCTGGTACAAAATGATCCATGGACCGGGACCGGTCCAGGGCCCGGTGGTTGGGGACCCCTGCTGTAAGAGACTGCTTTTCTATCATTGCTAAACATTCTGAAGGAGTTTGGCCACGATAAGTATCAGTTCATTGAGTTAATTTCTTCATGGACATATTTCCTAAAAATGATTCCCCCTTTTGAGACTCAGTATGCCTGTAATTTTCACAGGGTCCACGCATCCCATTGGAGCACTGTTGCCAGGCAGCTCCAGTCTTCTGATTTCCCAGCCCCTGGAAGGGGTGAAGTGGGGCATACTCACCAGTTCCTTTTCTCTGCACAGCTTCTCCCTCAGTTCATTCAGGGCCCTCTGGTTCTCCTGCTCCAGTGCCACCAGTTCAGCCTGCTCAGCCATTTCAGCCTCTTTTTTTATCCGCTCCAGAAAAAGCCACTTCTGCTTTTTGAGCTTTTCTCTCTCCTGTTGCTGAAAGGATTCTAGCTCCTCTTTCAGCTGGTTCAATGCAGCTTCTTGTGCAAGCCTGAAAAGAAGTGACCGAGAGATAGCAAGAAGACTTTTCTAGCTTTCTCCAGAGAGCCCTTGCAGGCAGCAAGCTGAGCTCCTTGGGATGCCTTGCCCCCAGAAGCCCCCCTTTGCATCAGCATTTTGAACAGGGTGATCATATGGCCAAGGAAACCCCAAATTGGAATTCAAGGGCAGAGAATTGAGAATTCTGTCACCAGAAAATAGCATGCAAAGTTGCTAAAGTTTTCAGCAAAGTTGTTTTTCTTCTTCTTGGTGATGGTGGGAGATCTGCCAGTAGAGCATAGCTTCTGTAGAGGGGAGGGGATTTTATAACAGACCTCTGGGACCAAGTCATGTGCAGCTATGAGCTCTTCCAGTTGTACAGATTTCCAGGGACAGAGACTCACAATTTATCCAATTTCGCAAGAAACCTCCAGCATCAATTAGTAGAGGAAGATATGCACAGAATGCAAGCCCAGAGACCAAGGACGACGAGCAGTTGGCAGTGAAAGTTTGACACCCTGCTTTGCTCAGCTCTTTATCAGTCAGCAGGCTGCAATTCAAGGCGCCAGTCATCACCTACACAGTCCTACCTAGCCTAGGGCCAAGATATCTGTGGAACTGCCGGACTGTTCCTGCTTGCCCTACCAGAGAGCGCTGCTTTGGGTCCCTTCTATCAAAGAGTATGATCTTGCTGGACCTGGAGTCTTGCCTTCTTTCTTGAAGCACTTGCCTGTGGAACAACATCCTTCCAGAGTTCTGTATAGCCCCAACTCTCACAGCCTTTCATTAGGCACTAAAGTCCTTAGTGTATAAAGAGTGTACGGCATGAAGTCCATGTCCATATGTATAATTTAAAGAAATATGTAATTATTGAAATTTGCTGCTTAAGTGAGATGAAACTGCAAGATCAGTCCTATCTTACCCATAAGTCCAAATGCTTTTATCTGACATAAAAAGCAGTCTCACCCATGAGACAGGGACCTTCCCATTCACAAATGTTTCAAACTATGGAGAATGCATACTTCAGCAGTGCTAATCTAGACATAAGGCTGACTCCAGTCTTGCAACCGTCATCCCATCTTCCCCTGAAGAGGACAATAAGCAGATTTAAATGCAATCTGGTACCTGATCTTCTCTTTCCCTGCCTCCATCTCAGAATGCATCTCAGTGTGGAATTTTTGAAGTTCCACTTTGATCTCTTCCCTCAAGCGTCTCTTCTTCCTGCCTAATTGTCTCCAACTCAGTTTTCAGTGACCTAATAGATAAGCAAATACTGAATTGGGGTAGCTCCTAAAACAAAAGGAACACCATCACTAAAGTCTGCAGAAACCTTCAGCAATTTAAAGCAAAAGCCAACTGCATGATTTCTAAGTAAGGAAGATGAATGAATGAATAAAGTCAATATGGTTCTCGAGAAAGATTTTAAAAAGTCCATCTTGCATGTATTTTGGGATCAGCCTTAGCAACATTTCTTGAAAACAGTTTGTAGAATCAACCGTGTAAAGTACCGTATTTTCTGCACTATAAGGCGCACCGGATTATAAGGCGCAGCCTCAATTACGGGGTCTATTTCTGTACTTAAACTCATACATAAGGCACACCACATTATAAGACGCATGCTAATACATACAGTCTACCAAAAAAAAGGGTAACGGAAGCAAAAGATTGAGTTTATTTGAACTTCATTCTATTATTTAACAATACACTCACACTATTTTTTTAATCAATCTTCTCCCACAATCCATCAAAGTCCTCATCTTGTCTGTGCCTGAATTGAACAGGCTGGGCAATTTCTCCATCAAGCATGCGCGGTTCCCTCTCATCATTGTCGCGAGTCAGTCTTGTTGCCAGGTGGCTTGTTCAGCAATGATGCCGGCTTTCACGAAAGCTCGGACACAGTTAAAGAGCATACCTTAGCCCAGGCATCCACAATACATTCACATATGGTGACGTAATCCGCCCGGCGCTGCCTCCCAGTCTTAGTAAGGTGTGTTCGCCATCTGTCATCCATCGCTCCCACAGCCGCTCGCAACTTCACTTTGAACGCGCCTGTTTACACAATGTCCAGCGGTTGGAGGAGTTCTTTTTAACCTCCCGCGAATGATGGCAAGCTCCGAATTCATTTTCTTTACTTGGTTTTTCACAGTAGCGGTGAGATGGGCGCGCATAGGAGTCACAGATATCAACAGGGACGGTGATGTGTGGAAAGAATCATCTCGGTCTCTTTACATATACCGTCTCTCAGCCACTCTCTCATTTTGTCATCGTTCATCCAGCCCATTTTTAATTGGCCTTAACAATGACTCCGGTCTGGAAACTTTTCTTTTGGCGCGCATCATCTTCCTCTTAAAATGACCATAGGTGGTAGCTTCGTGTCCATTACTGTGGCAACCAAGAACAACAGTGAAAGCCGATTTCTCATGCCCCGTGGTGCGTATCGATTACCCGATGCTGGTCCCCTTTTTCTCCACAGTCTGGTTCATGGGGATGTCAAAAGTGAGGGGGACCTCGTCCATGTTGGTGATGTGGTTGGCTGGATCTTTTTGTCCTGTAATCTTGTTACTGCGAGTGGTGCGCGGAAGATGGCGCAGCTTTTCTTTGTAATCCACTGGCAGTTTGCTGCGCCACGGTAGTCCTTGCGCGGATGGAGAGATGATGGCCTTTTCATAAAAGCGAAAGCACCAAGACGGACCTCCTTGAAAGTGTTCAAGTCTTCAATGTCTTGTGCTATCATTATTGCCTTCAGTTCGAATGGTGACTGTAGAGACGGCCTTCTCCTGGCTGTTCTTTCAATAATCCATTGTTCAAGTTGGTCTTCTAACTTGGCCACACCTTGCTTTGTTCCCACGGAAACTCTGTTTCGTCTTCTTAACTTGACGCAGTTCATTTTCTTTGCTTCTCCACTTCGAACCATAGATTCATTGATGTTGAATTCTTTCGCAGCTGCTCTCTTCCCATTTACAAACCACGTAACTGATAGCCTGTAGTTTGAATTGTGCCTAGTAAGACATGTCTCTTCACTGGTGCCCATTTTCGTGGGTCTTAGACAAACAAATGTTGTTTTGCAGTATACCAGTAGTATACCTACCGGAGGCATGGCGGAGATACCGGCAAGCGTACCGGTACGTACTGTACCCTATTATGTAATGCGTACGTACTGCACGTATTACTTAATGTTCTCTGATTGGTTTATCGCTGCCAGCGTACGTACTATATGTATACGTCCCAGTGTCAGCAGGAAATGGTCGCGACAGTCAATCTCAAGCGGAGCTTACCAAAGTCGCACAGAAACATTTTTACAGATTTTGGAACTCAGTGCACACATAAGGCGCACCGGTTTATAAGGCGCACGGCCGATTTTTGAGAAAATTTAAGGCTCTTAGGTGCGCCTTATAGTCCGAAAAATACGGTAATTTGTGACATTTTTACACATGATATTCTAATTTTTACAACTCAAAGTCTCTGAGGAACCTTCCAATCTCATCTGTCCCTTCCCTTCTAATT
Organism: Laticauda laticaudata; assembly: GCA_004320025.1. NCBI lineage: Eukaryota > Metazoa > Chordata > Lepidosauria > Squamata > Elapidae > Laticauda > Laticauda laticaudata. The sequence continues at coordinate 19,279 of BHFT01034537.1, read as the reverse complement.
CAATTTGTTTATTGATTAGTTATTTGACCATATCAAGAAGCAATAAAAACAGCACAAAGAAAATAGAGGCCATATTTTTAATAAGCTGCTGCTCCTGCAGTCAATCCCAATCTGTTCTAAGTGGCACAGACTCTTCTGGATGCTTTTTGATACAGAAGTCATGTTTCTCTTACCGGTAGTAATATGCAAGTTCACTCCCTACAAAAGGTATGCCAAGTTATTCTAACCCAACATTTCTTAGGTTTTCCTTCCACATCTTTGTCCAGAAAACAATTACATCTTTCATCACTCTTTCTCATGCCTTCATGGGATAAAATTTACTGAAAAATTCTCTACCCCAGGGGTGTCAATCTTGGGTCGTCACGGCATCGTCATGTGACATATCATGACTCCCCACCCCTTTGCTAAACCGGGCATGGGCGTGGCCAACTTATGACGCATCCGGCCCATGGCCTGCAAGTTTGACAGCCCTGCTCTACACTTTCCCATCTCAAGAACACTGGGGCCAGCTGTGTGGTTTTACATTTGAACATATGGTAAGATTTTGTTAGTTTAAGTTAACTATCAACAATATGCTAATGATAGCCAATTGTACATCTCTGTTCCAGACCTAATGAGAGACGCTGTAGACATCTTCACCTGGTGCCTGGAAGATGTGATAGACTGGAGAGGATAAAACAATTGAATTGCAACCAGAAATGCTAGTGCTGATTCAGAAGTTATGCAGTGTCCTGATTATTCTGAGTTAATATCCGCATGGGATTGCATGCCACAGAAGGAGCAAGCCGATTGCTTAAGCGGTCTCCCAGACATACAGTTCTTTCTTGACCAACAGCTAAACTTCATGGCTGGGGAGCTTTTGCCCAGCTGCAGCTGGTGCACTAATTGCTGGCCATCTTTGAGACAGTGACACGTATCTTCATCACCTTAAGGTTGGATCACTACAATATGCTTTGAAGACTACTCAGAAACCACAGTTGGCCTAAAATGCAGGAAGCTGCTAGCAGATGGGACTCATTTAATAACATTAGCCTTGCTGAGGCTGCATTAGTTACCAATCAATTTCTGAATGCAATTCCAAATGCTAGTTTTAACCTATAAATCCTTATAGGCCCTGATTCCAGTTGCCTTAGAAGTTGTTTCCTTCAGAGGATATATGCCTGGCCTGTGCGGTCATTGACTGACCACAGGGCAGTGACTCTGTATTGATCAGACTGCACCTACAATATGAGTCAAGCTTCAGTCAGCATGTTTCAAGGAGAACTCTGGGATATTGATCTCCTGGAATGAATTGAGAGGTACGCAACCAAGATGATAAAGAACTGGGAAAGAAAAAAGTTTTGAGGAACAGAGGTGCTGGATGTTTACTATGGAGAAGAGCAAACTGTGAAGAGCTGATATAGAAGACAGGCAGAATTGTTTAAAGTTCCAAAAGATGGAATGAAAAACAATGGGATAAGGTTTTAGTTGGACATCAGAAAAATGGGAGAGAAAACAGATTGCCTTTGGGAAGAGGTGGAATCTTCACTAGAAGCCTTTAAACAGAGGAGGCTATGTGACAATCTGTCAAGGATGCTGAAGGAATGAATTTCTGAACTATGCAGAGGATTGGATCAGATGTTTAATCCTTTCCAGTCCTGACACTCTATATTTTAACTACTGGTAACAGAGTCCATGTAGTATAGCACTGAAAGTATTAGACTGAAACCCAGCAGAAGGAGATTCTTCACAGGTCCACAGAGATCACTCAGTGATTTCACTGCAGCTCCCCTGCAGCTCCCTGGGCTGCTTTCATGGGAATAAAATAAAGGAAAATCCCTGCGGATGGCTCATTCAGCTCCAAGAAGAAAAGCAGGACATAATGTAATAGAAAAGACAACTGCCATGACTCACACAAGTAAAACAAGCAGAGTCATGTTCAAAACTTACTACTTCGTAAGTTATTCTGTTTAAGAGAGAAAAGATGCATACAACCCCACTGCAGGAATAGGGGGAAAATGGGAGATAAACAACCAAAACAATGCAAGAATTAAATGCTGATATACACCAGAGTCCTACACAGAGGACAAATCAGTACCAATCAAATCCACAAGTCATGAGTAGCCCAGGGGACGTGTCAAATAGCTGTGGTCTGTATCGAACAGATAAGTTATATTAAAGGCAGTCAATTATTCTTTTAATGGATGAGCTTTTCCTAAAAGTTTCTAATTAAGTAGCTTCTTTGACATTTTCTGTTGGGATTTGGGATCTCAATGTTGCAACAAATAGTCCTTGCCTCCTTCTGGGAAAGAATTTTAAAACACCAAGACTTTGGACTTGCACCCTTAATCTATGTGACTGAAGATAAGCACTACTGGCATTTATTTGGGCGGGATGGGAGAGGAAAGCCAAGTATCCATAGTATAAACTCACCAAAAGGCAGACTCTTGCTGTTGATGTAACATCTGGATCTCTTCTTCCTCTCGCTGTTGCAGTTCTTCCTGCAAATTCTGAATATGTATCTGTTTTTCTTCCAGCAAATATATGTTTGTTTCTTCCACTTTGGTTATTTCCTTCAGTGACCCCCCAGTATGGACATTCCATGGCTTTATTGGGTCAATTTCAATCTCAAACTGCCTGCTATTAAGAGAAACAAGCTCAAAACAAATTATTACTTGAAATGGACCAGAGTAGAATACAGAAGTCTAAAAAGACCTGATGCAGAAAAAAAGACCTATGAGCAAACGAAAGCCTATTTAGGACAATTCTTCATCACTCAGCAAGACAAACGCCAATTCATTCAATTTTGATATCCTCAGGTTGCTTCCAGCGCACACCAAGATGCCTGAACAATCATTTTAATCTGATGTGCTTTCATCTTATACTTTTATCACTTGCAGTAATATTACTTTTTTCATCTGCAGCCAATGAGCTTCTCAAACAGGAAGAAACCCAGAGGATCAAAATATGCAAAGGGATCAGAAAGCACTCTTTAATCAATTGTTCAGGTCAGTATAACATTGAACTGCTAACTGCACACTCACTTACTTACTTAACTTTATTGTCATTGCACCTCGTACAATGAAATCAAATACCATCTTCAGTTGGCTGTAACCTTCCCCATTAAGGTTGCAGCACTGTAAAATCCTTAGGGCAGAGTTGAGGAAGGGAATTTCACTAGATGCTTAATTTTATACATACTTCCAGAAAAGGAGAAGAATACTTGGAACACACTCCTTACAAAATACTGAGGAGGTTTACCGTTTAATATCAGGATCAAATAACAGTACTACATTCTATAAATGATCTCAACACCTTTAAATGCAATGCATCTTGTATAGTTTTAATTTTCCTAATCATCTGGATTCTGGATACCAACATGGGGGGCAAGGGCTAACATCATACAATATAAATGGCTTTTTGTTAATATGTTCATTTTGTTTTCCTGGCTTGTTCAAAGTTTACAGATATACCTTAGAAGCATCAGAATCGTTATTTGTGGGAATGCCTTTGCAACTAGTGCAGAAAATTTATTTACTGCAGAATTCAGCAGCCAACTGGTCTCTGGAAAGACTCAAAAGGTGTATTTCATTTATACTAAAATATTATTCTGGGAGAAATTCCAGGTATTGGTTATTACCCTTAAGTCCCTAAAAGGCATTCAAGTTACTTTTTTTTTCTAGAGTATTTCACATTTCATCCTAATCACTGAGTTCATTTAAGAAAGCTATTCCTATAGATACCACAGCTTGTTATGCAGGGATTCAAGAATTAAGCCTTTTCAGCAGCTCCTCCTGGTCTCTGATACGATGTCCTTGTTAAGATGAAGGAACCTACCTGCTTTAGTAGAATTTTTAAAAAATGTTTAACATGCATGTTTTTGAGCAAACTTTTAATAATTCTTTAAATTTTATTTGTTCATATTTGGTTTTAAGCTTCCCACACACACTATAAATTAGTGAGATGCAAGATGAAAGAATCAGTATTTAATGATGAAAGAATTGGTAAATAAATAAAATGCACAACGTTGCTACAGTCTCTGTTCTACGCTTACATGTGTTGGTGAAAACCAATGTGCTTCAGAAGCTGCTGTTATTTTCAGGGACAGTACTCTCTTAAGAGACCTGGTTAGATTTGGGGCTTCCAGCAGCCCAAGACAATGTTGCTGGCCTTTAAATCCATCATCCCAGACTATGAAAAACGGCTAACTCTCCACCCCAGCCAAGTAAGTGGCTCCAAGTGATAGTCCTTTTCAGTCGACCCCTCGCAGGCAGTGCTGCCACAAGGAGGGCGGAAGAAACAAGTGGGGACAGAGTGGAATTAAAAGAAGCAAGCCTGCAGAAAGGCAGATCTCGGGAGGTGACTGTGCAACGATCATGCTTTTTGCAAAGGATTTGGGCTTCTATACCTTTCTTCTGCCACGGCAGATCCACTATTGTGCTCCTCTTCCAAGCTGTCTTTGTCCTCATTTTTCTCCTGTGCCAGCCAATTTTTATCCTACAAGAGAAAGGAAAGATGGAAGCTTTGCCACAGCTCTGTATTTCAGTGAAAAGGTGATGAATATCACAGATCCAATCTGGACAAGAGATTTCTAGATTTGTGATATCATGATCTGATGCAAGATTTTACCTACTGTGGAACCAACAAAAAAAAGTTATCGTAACACAGTTATGTGTATGAAAAATCAAAAGGAGTTTTCAATATTTCACACTACTACAAAAGCAACTAAAAATAAAGGAACTGATGGAAAAGACTGAAAGAAAAAAATCACTCAATAAAGCCTGGAGGATATTTAAAAGTACAATAACCGAGGTTCAGCAAGAATGCTAAGCCCAGAAGAGGCCAGCACAACTCTTTAGTCATATTCAGGAAGCTTTAAAACTTCAGAAGGGTTCTTTTAAGAATGTTTGCCCTTAGGAGAACAGAAAGGAGCATAAAAAGTGTATGACATGCAAAAAGAATTTCAGGAGTGCACATAGGAAGAAATGTTAAACATTAAACTTTTAAATATATATTTAAAGCAGGAAACTGCAGTTGGATCTTAGGTGATGAAGGAGGAAAAGGAATATTCAGGGGCAGTATAGAGATTAGTAAGAAACCCAGTTAGGTTTTCTGTCTCTCTTTGCTATTGAGTGGGTATCTTGGATTGACTTTCACAGGGAAGAACCAGAACTGTTGAGCAAATTGAGATGACAAGATACTCTAAATCAGGGGTGTCAAGCTCAAATTCATTGAGGGCTGCATCAGGGTTGTGTTTGATCTCGGGGGGGCAGGGTTGGCATGGCCAGGGTAGGCGTGGCTAGCTCAACGTCACTCATGTCGTGGGCCCAAGTGCTGGTGTGGTGGCCCAAATGCTCTGCCAGCAAAAACGGGCTCCTGAGCTTCGTTTTTGGTTGCGATGGCCTCCTGCAACCCTCTGCCAGCAAAAACAGAGCTCAGGAGGATTGCACATGGCCCTCACAAGCTCTGTTTTTGGCTGTGATGGCCTCCTCAAATAATTCCCTCAACACTGTCCAACTATTTACAAAATCTGCATTACTATTACTATTAATCTTCTAATCACTCCTTATCACCAATCCTCTCCCACTTGTGACTGTATGACTGTAACTTTGTCGGAGCTCGGGAGGAATGCGCATGGCCCACACAAGCTCCATTTTTGGCTTGGACGGCCTCCTGCAACCGTCTGCCAGAGAAAACTGAGCTCAAGAGGACTGCATGTGGCCCACACAAGCTCCATTTTCAGCTGTGATGACCTCCTGCAATCCTCTGTCAGGGAAAATGGAGCTCCAGAGGGTCACCTGCAGCCCAGGGCCAGTCCTTCACTGTTTTCAGGGTGGCCCCATGGGCCAGATTCAGCCTGCGGGCCTTGAGTTTGACACCCCTGCTCTAGATTATTTGAAGATATTACAAATAACAAATAATTGACTCCTCGTGGCATCTACCCAATAGATCTTAAAATAGTTCAACTGCAGACTTGCTGACTTCCTAGAAAAAACATGTAATCCTCAAATTGGGCACAGTGCTGGAAGGTAGCAAATGTGGCATTGATTTTTAAGAAAGGACACAAGAAGATGCAGAAAATTAGTTTAATGTCTACTCTTGAGAAATTGGCAGAAACAAAAAAGCATAACGAAGAAGCCTGGTGGAAATAAAATCTGTATGGATTCCACAGAAATAAGTCCTGACTGCCTTTTGAGGTAGGCCATGTCTGAAACTTGCACTAGAGAGTTCCTTGCATCCTATTTTATTGTTAGAGGATATAATATCAGAATCTGAAAGTCTGACCAAGTTTCTTTTTCCCTCCCTCAATGCCCAAGAGAGTCGAGGTGAGGCACTCTTGAATTTCTTCCTTATCCCCTCCTGTCTGCGGGGCAAAGTTGATATTTCTGTAATTGTTGTTGCACCAATTATATATAGAGAGAGTATAGAATTCTCTCTCTATACTCCTCTGGAAATATTGCCTCAACAAATAGCCAAAGTTTCTGAGGTGTCAACAAACATGTCAACTGAAGTAGTTCTGAGATGTCATATACACGGACTTTGAAAAAAAACTCACTTATCAAAGAGACTTGGGTAAATTTCTTGTCCTCGACATGAAAAGCTGTTTTTTGATGGATTACTAACTGGTTAAAAAAAAAACCCAGCAACTTACTTTCTCTTTCGAAGTGCTTTCAGTGGTGGCTCGGTTCACCCCAAATTTTGGACTGTTTAGGACTGGAGGTATTTCAGCCACATCCAGGACTTTTTCTAGAATAAGATTCTGGAAACCAAAGACAAAAAAAAGCATGTGTGTGGAAAAGGAAAGCTATCCTAGAGACCATTACATAACCTAAAACCAACACAAGGTTGCCAAAAAACATACAGGAAAACAAACTATGGGCTCTAGACGACCTGGGATATTTCTAAAAGGACTACATTCCTAAATAGATTGTTCAGGAACCAATGAGTCCTGAGTTCAAAGATGTCATTTCAAGGTAACAACTTGGTTTGGGATAAAAAAGCAGCTCAGTGAAGAACTAGCTTTGAGCACAGAATCATAGACAAAAGGAATCCAAGCGAAAGCCTCCCCACCTGATGGCTTTCATCCTCTACTGGAACACATTCAGAAAAACATACCAGCTCCTCAAGTTACAGACACTGTTCTCAAATTGCATTTTAAAAGACAGAAGGGTTTTCCAACTGATCAGTTGCTCAGGGTTCCTCCTAACTTTATTAATTCCCCCCTCATTAACTTTAGTCAAACTTTCCTGCGGATTAGGGTGTTGATGTGCTGCCTGGATGGGCCAATTCAGTTCTGCCAAGGTGCTGCTTGGGGCTTCCTGGTGCTACACCAGTTAAGTTTTAAAGACAACGATGAGCAGTTTGAATTGGATTTGGAAACCTTCTCTTAAGCAGCACAGTGACTTTAGGGTTTTGTTACCTGGTCTACAAAGGGCCCATCATGAAACCAGGCAACTGCTGCATTTCACAATAACTATATAGTTGTTGAACCACATAAAACACATTTAGGACAGATCAGAAAGTGTCCCCCGTAGCATTCAATGCACTCTTGCCCTGTTTCTTTTACAGGAACACATCACCCCCCCCCTTGCCATCTGGGAGCAGATTTCCCAGGCTCACAGAGGCAATGCCAGGAAAGGCCTTTTCAAAGATCCTTCTGGGATAAACTATGAAAAAAACCACGTTCCCTTCATAGATATGGCAGACATGTTTGATGAAAAAAAAATACTACCTCACTGACTTCTTTCTTCTCTGTCACATCAGATATCAAGTGAGGCAAACAAGCTTCCTTTTCCTCCTCATTTTTTGATTTTAAAGTATTTTTTATGCAGCTGTTGGCCTACCAAAGGGAAACCAATCAAAATATCAGTGCATTAAGATGCAAAAAGGAGCCACAAGGCCAATCCAACCTGCAGTCACGTGCTTTGCGATTGTTCAAGACAGCACGCGACTACAGAGTTTCTCCCATTTGTTCTTAGGGAGCTGTGAAGAGCACTGGTTGAGACAGCCACAATGTCACATAATCAGGACACAATGATTATGGACGAAAGGAGGGAAAGCCTGGAAAGCCTGGACCAAAGGAGGGAAAAGAGAACATCTGGATGGGCATTGTGAGTGTTGGAATATTGCTGCCATTGACACAATGCAGGACCATTATAGCCTTATATATTTGAAGAGAGGAAACAAGTCGTCTTTCACCTTTATTCACACTATATATAGCTTTTATCTTGACCATCTCTCCAATCTTGTCTAGTATTTTTTGAAGTTCCACAGTCATACCACCAAATATAATATTAAAATGTAAAGGACAAAGTAGTGATTTCAATCATTTTATATGAAATCTTTTTTCAGCTTTATAATGTATCAGTATTTTCACCAAGCTACCCAAAAAAGGATGCTGAGATCCTTTCTCTGGCTGCCCACTATTCACTGCAGGATAGATCTTTCTCCCACCAGGCATCACTTTGTACTTGCATACACTAAAAGAAATGTACTGTTTTAATAGCTGTTCCCCAAGCTTAAGTGGGTCCTTTCGGAATTATTGAAACACTTTGCTGCTCACTTTTAAGCCCAGATAATCTCTGAACCCGTTAACAATATAAACATTTCCTTTCTTAGTACTATCCAAAAGGGGACATTCCTATTCTCTCTTCCCAGTTCAGGGGCCAGTCAATAGGTAGGAAGCTGGGGTTCAAATCCGAACCTTACACCAGTTACTCATTCTTGGTCTAACCAGCCTTCAGAATATAGGTGTCATGCAATAGTTTATAGTGGGGGGAAATCTGTTTTCTCAGAGAAAAGACAGATTATAAATGCCAATTGCCTACCTCTTCAATCCAATCTCCGTTTTTTGGAAGCCCAACCCTGCAGGTTCCTTCCATCAAAATCATATGGGGCATCAGCTGCTCTCCTGCCTGGTTGTCTTGGAGGATGCATGCCTGACCTTCATGGGGCTTCAACCTCTCTCCTTCAGGAACTGCTGCTTCTACTGCTGCCGTTTCTTTAGTTTCTTCTCCAGCAACATCAGGATGAACAGTCTGATCAGAATCAAGCCCTTTGCTGCAGTCTTTCTGACTCCTGAGAGACTTGGATACACCGGATTCTGTTCTCCTAGATTTCTGTACCATGTGGAGGACATGTTGATAGAACTTCTGATCCTCAGAATAGCACTCGCTAGCTGACAGATTGTCTGGGGAGCTCTGTGCTTGGCTATTTATAGCTTCCAAAAATGGTCTTTGGGGAGAAGGCAGATGCTTTGTGGGATGTTCAGATTCACAAGAGCTCTGTAAATCCCAGGAGAAATTGTCTACTTCACCCAAGACCTGAGAACCAAGGTGGTCAGACAGACTGCTAGCAACACTCATGCTATTACCGCTGTCCGATTCTATCTTTGGATCGTGTTTTTTCCCCTCTGTGAGTTGACCTGGTGTAGATGACACTTCACTCTCCGGAATTCCTGTCTTGGCTCCAAGCTCAACAGAACCCTGCAGCTGAGAATGAGGAACAAGAGTTTGGATCTGCCATGGGCTGGACTCTGTGGCCTGGCATTGTTCAGAAGGGTTCTTTTTTTCCCTTCTCTCCTTTATTCTCTCCAGAGGCCTTAATATTTCATTTTGAAAATAATGGATGTCACCTTGTCCCTCCAAAGTCCCAGATGAGATCAATGTGAAAGCAGCAGCAGAGGGAGAAAGCTGCATTTCCTTTTCAACACTATGCAAGAAGTCTTCCTTCCTGACTAGTCCATCTCCCTCCGCATGGCCTTTCCTATGGTCGTCACCTTGTTTTTCTCTCTCTAAGAACAGCTTTTTCTCCTTGACTCCCCCCAGGGCTAACACAGTCATAGCACCTGCTATAGTTTGAGAGGGTTTATTCAGTGTTTGGAAAAAAGGCTTTATGAGGTGAATACTATCTACATCCTCAGCTTCCAAGTCTGATAAAACATTACTAGCAGCTGCACATTTGATTTTTGTATTTGCATCTTGTTGTGCTTGATGATTAATATCTGACTGGCTGGAAGATGCATTTCTTCCAAGAATTTTCTCCACATCTGCACGGATCTGTTGAGTCCGGTTAGATTTTTCTGGCAGAAGAGGTTGTAGTTTTGGGGCAGGGCTCGATAGCAGCCTGGACAAATCACCAGCATCTGAAATCTTTCCCTTGGCATTTTTCAGGAAGAAGTCATTCTGTGTTACCTGGTTACCCTGTTGCTCTAGGTCAGGACTACCATGCTCTGAATATAGGACAGGAGATGATACTCGATAAAAGGACGTTGATGGAAGAATCCCTGATTCCGACTGCATCTCCTAAGTAGGCAAAAACCATCGTGTAACTGATTTTGTAAACAGGTTAAGTTTCCTTCTATATGAGCCATGCAAGGAAAAACAACCCTGCATTTCTTACTCTTGCTTGCCAGAGGAACCCACCATGATGGTTGGTAGACATTTGATACCAGCTTGGATATGGTAATTGGCTGTTTGAATGACATGCACAGTTACAGTAGCTTTTTTGGGGGGGGTGAGGGGTGGGGATTCAAGGCAAACCCTGCCAAGTCTTTAGCACCAGAGACTGAAAGAAACACCCATGAAATAAGAGCAAGTGCCAGGCTAGAACTGGCCTCTACGTTTCTGGAATGGTTTGAAAAGCTGTACAAAACATACTGTTCTCTCCAGTTATTACTTAATTTTTTTTAAAAAAAGAAATCTTTCCCAGCCATGTCAGGAAAGGGTTAAACAAAACTGAAAGTGGGAAAGTCTTGACTACTGCTAGTCAGGTGTAAAGCCCAGCTCCTTTATCTCATGGGGAGACAGGTCTTTGGAGAGAGGTGTGGAGATGAAGAACAAGAACAAAATGAGAAACCAGAAAGGTTTTATCTGTTTCTGGAAAATGCTTGTTCAAGTACTCACCACAAGATGCTTCAATGGGTCTCTTTCTTTCTTATCCTTTTTCTTTTCTGCCCTTTTCTTCTTTTTCTCTTTCTTTTTAAGACCTCCATGTTCCAGAATTTTTTCCCTTTCCTGGATGACAAGTTGGCGGTAGCGCTCATCACACGGATGGTCCCAGGTTGACTGGCCATTGGCAAAATTGAAGTAATAGATATCGCCAGTGATATCTTGGCTGCAGACAGAGAGGGAGAGAGCAAATAGCAACGGCTCAGGGAGACCCCTCCCTGCCCAGGAGAAACTGGAGCCCCCCCAGGAGAGAGAAAAAGAGCAGGACAGGCCTTGTAGAACTAGAGGAATGCAACGCGCTTTCTTTTGCTTCCAGGAACTATGCCACCAATGAAATTTGACGGAAACCCCCTTCTCCTCGTCACTGCACCCGAAACCGGCGCCCGAGTCGTACCTGACACCCAGGCAGGAAGACATTTGAAGGCCCGCGGGGGGCTGGGCCGTTGCGGCGCTTCCCGGGACCGGCTGACACCGGCTCTCCGGAGTCCCTCCGCCCGGCCTCGCCTCGCCCTTGAACCTCCAGTCAGGCTGAGCGGCACCATCGCATCCGCCCGGGGCATTCGGGGCCGCCCAGAACCGCGCCCGGGAGGAGGAGCGGGAGCGGCGGGCAGAGCTTACCACGGCTTCCATTCGGCGGGCAGCGGGGCCACGATGCCCTCCCGGGCCAGCCACATCAGCTCCGGCTCGTGCTCGGGGTCGATGCCCACCACGCGAGCGAACTCCTGGATCTCTGCGGGAAAGACGCGCCCGGTGAAGAGACCCCGCGGGGCCCCGGCTGGCCCGAGGAGCCCGCGCGCCCGCCCGCCCGCCCACCTCGCTCGCTGGGGATGTAGCTGTCGTCGTAGTCCTCCTCCAGGATGAGCTGATCGCCGATCCGCAGGGCAGGCCCGGCCATGGCCTGCAGGGGAGGGGGGGCGCCGAGCGGGGGACCTCGAGCCCCGCTGTCCCAACGGAAAACTCCCGCCCCCGGAAAGCGACGCGGCCGTTGCCATGGCGCCACGCCGCCTCCGAGCGCCGCGCCGCGCCGCCCTGCGTCGTTCGGGCGCCGATGGTGGAAGCGACGGAACGAAGCCCCTCGGGCCGCCCGGGTCGAGGGACTCGCATGGCCGTCCTTTCACCGTGGCGAGGCGGCCTCCCGATCCAGGCGGCCCCGCGTGGCGGGGGTTTCATCTACACCCCCCCTCACACAAATCATGTGGCGGCCAAGCGGCGACCGCTGCCCTTGCCCCGGTGCCCGCTGGCCTGGCCCGCGCCGGCTGTTTTGGTAGCTGCAGCCTGGTAGGGAGCCGAAGGATGTGTCGGAGGGGATACAAATGCGGCCAATATATTGTGTCCCCGTAGCAGACCTTTCGGCTGGGCAAAGATTTGGGGGAAGGTGCCCATTAGGTGCGGCACCCCAGCAGATCACAAATGCTGCGCAGAAACTCAGGGTGGAAGAGAGGAAAGTGAACCTGGTGGAAACGTTGAAGGGGCACCTCCCTCCCTCGCTGTGTTGCAGCCTCTCACCCAAGAGCTGACGCCTTCCCCCCGCCTTTTTTGGGGGGGCCTCCAGAATCCTGAATCTGAGTAATTCAGCAAAGAAATTCAGAACTGAAAGAAATGCCAGCCATTTCTACTAAGCCAGAGCTTTGGTTTTACACAAAAATGTCACTGTGACAGTGGTAGAAAGAGGTGAGGGGATGAGAGAGCAGGCCGAGTTCAATATGCATTTGTAAGGGGCTAAAGGCAAGGTGTGGGCCCTACATCATTCAAAGGCCTTTTGCAAGCTTTTGGCAAAAGCTTCACTGAAAGGAGTAGAAGAAGAAGTAAGGTTGGAGGTTCAGGAAGGCTGGACCCACACTGTTGGCTCCCCCATGGTTTTTTTGGAAGGGATGCAGAACACCAAAGTCATTTGTCAGCCAAATCCCACCACTTTCTTCTCTCCTGAAACTTTCTATCTTTAAAAAGATGCAGTCTTCTTTGTTTTTCACCATTTCTGTAGGTTTGTTTACACATTAATTGGTGAGGAATGGCATCCCTATGAAGAGAAAAAAGAAGCAGCATTGAGCCACAAACTCTTGAGGATGGGAGGGCACAGTTTATAGTCTTGGGAAAATTGTACAGCAGGTTAGGAGGTGGATATTTAACCCACATCCAACATTTACATAATAACATTGTTTTTGTTATGATCTTCAAAAAACCCTGCTGATTTCCTTGTTTGATGTATTGGATAGCACACTTGCTGCTTAAACGAAAGAAATGATTGCATTTCAGCTTCCCAGGTTGGACATAAATATGGTAGTAAGAATACTCAAATGTAGATTCCTCCCCTCTAATGTAATTGCAATTCAAAAGCTGGTTAACTTGCATCCTTTTGTTGAGACTCGAGAGTGGAGCCTTCCCCTTTTCAGGAGTTGTCACAGGAGGTGTGGAAGGACACATCTCAGAAAAAAACCACTGCAAGTATGCAGGTCCAATGCTAGCAGTTAGCCAATAGGAAGAGAAAGAAGTTTTGTGTAATAATGTAGTGTCCCTAACCAAAACATAAAAACCATAAAAATACTGGTTTGTACAATTATGTTTTATTGTGTAGGGGGAAAAAACAGGGAGGGCAACATGCTGACAATCAATCACCCTCTGCTTTTGCCCAGGTTTGTGGAGACTGAAATCTCCAATTTCTTATTTTAAGCATTTAAATATCCTAGTTATGTTTTACAATGTTTTTTTTTCATTTTTGTTGTAAGAATGCCTTGCTGGTAGGATAAATAGAAAGAACAGATATAAAACTTTTTAATAAAAATGTATGTCTCAAAAATAGCAGTGAACATAAAACCTAACCTTATTAACACTATCACAATAAATTCAAACAAACCACATTAAACATTGTCTTCCTGTCCCCTAGTCACTAGTGCCTTTAGAAAAACGACCTTCCCATAATGGATTACTCTCTGTCCGACAGTCTTATTTGTTCCCCCAGCTGCCTTTGGTAGCGACCTTCCCAGGATGGCTGACTTCCTGTCTGTCCTTAGTCATCCCCCAACTGCCTTTCGCAGCGACCTTGGCATGATGGGATTTTTAAATAGGATTTTAATTTTTTTTGTTCTGTAGTTATTAAATTCCTGAATATTAATCGGGCAACAGGAGGCCTATTTGCTGCAACACAGGTACAGAAGAAGGAATCCTGCTTCCAAAACCTTAAACCGTTAAAAAGATCTATGATGGCCTCAATGCTAATGCTAAGAGACAGAAAACTGCCATCCTGTGGTCAAAGCAGGTATAGAAATAAACCTTCCCCCCCCTTTTTTTTCTTAAATAAAATTTTATTGAATAAAATTAAAACAGATGAACACAGTGCGACTTTTCTGGCAGTTATTACCTCTATAACATACCTGCTATAACATGAAACCACATATAGCAATTGATCTCTTCCTTATTCTACATTACAAAGTTGGTGCTATTTACATATTAATATATTCCTATTTACAACACAATTTCCTTACATAGTCATTATATCGACCATATTACATTGTCTTAGCTTAAAAATCTTCCACCTTCGTCTTATAAAATAACCATCCGAAGCAACCCACGGTCCAGACAAACAAGAAGAAAAAGCCAGTCTCTTGAGGCAAGAGGAGACTTGAGTCTTTGCAGAGTCTGGCTTGCAATTTGCTACTCTCCCCCAGTCATAGCTGCATTCACTGATATAGCAGGTGTGGGCAAGGCAGAATGATGGGGTCTATAAAGGCCTGTTGGCTGAGAGCTTCAGGTTTTGGGGGGAAAGCAGTGAAGAAAGGATATTGTTCCCCCTGGGTTTTCTGCCTAGAGCACCACAGGATGGGTACTCTGCCCTGTTGGCCGTTACAAAGGAATTTGGGAAAACTGATAAGTTGCCCTTGAGGAACTGGGCGGGGGAGGGTTTGGCTGGTTTCACTGAGGTTTAGCTTTTTCATTTTAGAGAGATGGGAGATTGGGAGCCAAAGAGGAGGCATGATAGTAGATGAACAGAAAAGACTTAGGGGTGATGGTAGATGGGATGGATGATTGCCCATGTCTTTCTAAAGATTATGGTCTTGGTGGGAGATAGCTGGATCAACCTTTTGAAGTCTCTTCCCACATCCATTATCAGAACTGTCTGGTCTATGGGAAATGGCCTTTTCTGGTGTGACTCCTGGGCTGTGGAGCAAAATTCTTGGGTGACGCTAGTGGCCTCCACTTTCTAGGTATTTTGGAACAAGGTAATGTATCTTTTGCTGACCTTTTAATTCCTGAAAGATTTAATTTTAAGAATGATTTTAATTAGGTCAATGCTATAAATTACATTTACTCATTTTGAGGTGCCTTGATGATAAAAACAAAAGCTGGCTAGATATAAATTAATTTAGAATAAATGTACATACATAAAATTAGAAACAACTAGATTACACCTTAAATCTTAATGTGTGAAATTAAACTGTAGGAATAAACTATTACCTAACATTTGAAAATCAGTGTAACAATAGTTGCCCCAATTTCACCATAAAATCACAGAAGAATTAACAGAGCACTCCAACATCAATACTTTTGTTTTTTAAATCATCAAAGTTTAGTCAACATTATGCCACTGAAATTAGCTCAGATTAAACATTGGGAGAAGTTTGAGGTTGAAGCTCTATCAGAGAGATGCAGAATTACGTTATTGTTAAATCTTCTGCGAGTTTGGGGAAGAGCCGCTCTCCAGGGTCCTGTTGTACAGTCTGGTAACTGTGCAAAGAAGGCCCTGTCCTATGGGCCCAATGGTTTAGTTTCTGGCTGGTGTGAAGAGATTCAGAAAGGACCCCCAGCACAGGGCCATCTAAAAAGTAACAGAATCCAAAACACAAAGGAGGAGGGGACTGATAGTTTTGCAGATGAAGGACAAGGACAAGGACCTGTGTGTTTTAGCAATTAAGAAAGAGCTGTCCTATACCACTGCTGATGGAATGAATTTGTTGCTGTGATGAAGGAAGCGAGAAAGAGTTTTGACATGCCTGATGAAGAATTTGCTTCTTTCCACAACTGAGTGAGATTGGGGTGGAGGGAAGGCAGGGCATAGAGCGAAGCCTGGAGTCACGGTGGGAGGCTGAATCTGGCCCTAGCAGGGAAGGAAGGAAGATGGGTGGGGGATTGGTTTCCTCTCTACGTGTTGCAGTCTGAAGGGATCATTGAATGGAAAGCTGGCACCTCTTCCCTTAAAGCGTAGTGTTCTGTTTCCCTTCCTTGACTTTGGCGTAGCCATTGCAATTCCTTGCAGCCCTCTTACCTGCTGCA
Source organism: Laticauda laticaudata (assembly GCA_004320025.1). Lineage (NCBI taxonomy): Eukaryota > Metazoa > Chordata > Lepidosauria > Squamata > Elapidae > Laticauda > Laticauda laticaudata. The sequence continues at coordinate 3,086 of BHFT01034537.1, read as the reverse complement.
TCTTCTCACATTCTGATTTTCCCAGTGTCCACATGCCTGGATTCTGGGAGTGCCACCACTGGGCATGTACTCTCTGATCTTGTCACTCTTTGCCTTTTAAGTATACCGCCTGTCTGATGGTTTTGTTCTCTTCCTTGACTTTGGTGCTGCCATTGCTTTTCCTTGCTTCCAACTACTGCAGCATCTTAATGTTCTGGCAGTGCCACCACAGGGCATTGACTCTTTGATCTTGCCACTCCATCCATTAATTGCAGTCTTTTTTTCCCTTCCTTGACTTTGGTGCTGCCATTGCTTTTCTTTGCTGTCCTCTTACGTGCCTCATCTCATGTTCTGATTTTCCCAGCTCCTATATGCCTGGATTCTGGCAGTGCCACAACTGGGCATTGAGTTTCCGATCTTGCCACTCTCAAGTATACCTGCTGTCTGATGTCCTAAATGTTCTTTTTCAGGAGGCAACAGGACTTTTTTTTTCTTTTGAAGACATTTCGCTTCTCATCTTAGAAACTTCTACAACTGTGACAGGACAGTGGGGAATGGAAGAATTTATATTCTTGCAGACAGCTGGTAATCTGCATCTTTTTAGAGAGGTGTTGGAGCATTTGGAGATTTATCAGTGTCTTTGGGGTCAGATGAGTAGTGCTCCTGGCTCCTGTGGTCTGCAATTTTTAGAGCTGAAGCTTCTTGGATGAGAAGCAAAACTTCTTCCAACCAGTGGTGGGATTCAAATTTTTTGACTACCAGTTCTCTGGGTGTGGTTTGGTGGACATGGCAGGGGACAGATACTGTAAATCTCCAGTCAGATGTGGTATATGCTGGTTCTCCAAACGACTCAAGATTTCCACTACCGGTTCTCCAGAACTGGTCAGAACCTGTTGAATACCACCTCTGCTTCCAATGGAAAAAAAGTCCCGTGCCTTCTGAGAAAGAACCTTTAGGACATCAGACAGGAGGTATATCTGAGAGTGGCAAGTTGTGGCCTTGCCAGAATCCAGGCATGCAGGAGTTGGGAAAATCAGGACCATGATCTGGATGACGGAGAATCTTTGCAAACTCCTGTCTGATGGTTTTGTTCTCTTCGTCGACTTTAGTGCCGCTGTTGCTTTTCCTTGCCCCTTTTACCCATCACATCATCTTAGGCTCTAATGTTGTGACACTGCCACCCCTGGGCATCGACTCTCTGACCTTGTCACTCTGTCCATTAATTGTAGCCTGTGTTGTTTCCCCTTCCTTGACTTTGGTGCCGCCGTTGCTTTTCCTTGCCCCCCTTTTACCCACCACATCATCTTAGGCTCTGATGTTCTGGCAGTACCACCCCTGGGCATCGAGACTCTGATCTTGCCACTTTTTGTCCCTCAAGTCTATTGGTGCCGCCATTGCGTTTCCTGGCATGTAGCTTACCGCAACATCTTCTTAGGCTTGAATGTTCTTGCAGTGCCATCTCTGGACATCGACTCTCTGATCTTGTCACTCTGTCCATTAATTGTAGCCTGTGACATTTCCCCTTCCTTGACTTTGGTGCCGTCACTGCTTTTCCTTGCCGCTCTCTTACCCGTCGCATCTTCTCTTGCCTTGATCTTGCCACATTGTGTCTCAAGTGTACCTGATTTAGTTTCCTTCCTTGACTTTGGTGCCGCCATTGCTTTTCCTTCTAGCTTACTGCAGCATCTTCTTCGGCTCTTGCCACATACATGTATACAACTGAACTACACTGTTTGTTTTTGTCATATATGTAAGTATATGAATTTGTCATGTATATATGGTGTACATTGGAGGGGGGTGACCCTTTGAGAGCTGTACGCAATGAAGTTTCATTTTAAGGTATGCCGATTAGAGTACATTCAAAGTGACAAAGTTCTAATGTTCCGACACTGCCACCCCCGGGTGGCATCACTCTTTGTCTTTTAATGGTAGACTCTTTTTTGTTTCCTCTTCCTTGACTTTGGTGCCGCTACTGCTTTTCCTTGCCCCACTTTTACCCATTGCATGTTCTCAGGCTTTGATGTTCCCAGGGCCTGCATGCCTAGGGGATGATCCTAAGAGCTCGCCAGTCCCCAAGCACCCCAGTTTGTATGCCGTGACCGTGGGAGTGCCACAGCAGCCTGTGAAAAAGTCCCATGGCAGCTCAACGGTCACTAATTGAGCCAGTCGTAAGTCGAGGCCTATCCAAGCGAGGAAGACAGTGCAGTCGCAAGCCAGTAGCCAACGAGGAAAGCAGCGATTTACCGAAGATTAGGAAAAGAAGGGAGCAATGCTTTTTGTGCACAATGACGTTTTATTGTTTAGGAAAAACCAAAACAGGGAGGGCATCGCTCCCACGTTCCCCCCCTCCCCACCCCCGCTTTCACCCAGGGTCAAGGAGATCGAGAAGCGTGGCGCGCAGAGCGGACCGCCGGGAAAAAAAGCCCCTCCACTCTACGCTGCTGTTAAGGAGACCATCGAGTTCACTTCAAAACGACCTTCCCAGTATGGCCGACTTCCTGTCCGTTGTCCGCGGCCGTCCCGCAGTGCCTTTGAAAAATGACTTTCCCATCATGGCCGATTTCTCGTCCGTCCTTCTTCGTCGTCCTCCCTCCCTCCTTTCACAGCGACCTTCTCGGCACGGTGCACTTCCTGTCCTTCGTCCGCGGCAGTCTCCCAGTGCCTTTGAAAAAGATGACCTTCCCATCATGGCCGAGTTTCAGTCCGTTCTTTTTAGTCTTCCCCCCCAACTTTCTCGCGCAGCAACTTTTTCGTCTCTCTGGTTTTAAAGTGTATTATTCCGAATAATTATTAATTTAAACGCCTCATTATTAACATTAATACGGTATTAGGAAAGCTCAAACGCTCTCCTTAAGGGACAGAAAAGCAGGTACCGTAATCACATTTTTTAAAAAGAACTTTTTGGAGGGCATTTTTGAAAAGGGCTTTTTTCTCGGCCGCTGTTTTAAGGGAAACAGAAAACAGTGCCATCTTGTCGTCCTGGAAGGAATAACAGGGCGAACAGGGAAAAGGGGGCTGTTATCCTGTATCTTTATACGTTATCAATATTAAAAAGACAACACAAGGCCGAAGGGTTGGGGTTGGGGTTGGGGTTGGGGTTGGGGTTG
>BHFT01034536.1:0-26712 GCA_004320025.1 Laticauda laticaudata | reverse complement strand
TCTTAGTGAACCAATCCGTAAGTGGCCTTTTCGGCCAATCAGAATGAGGGACTTGGAACCTACCAAGTTCCATACAGCACAGAGGTCATATCCACTTAGCTTGTATTTGGTGTACTGATTTTTTTACCAATGTGTAAGACAAATTGTGAAGTACTCTGATTATTATCATTATGCTTAAATATCATAATTATATTTAATTACTTTTAACTTGCTATTACCATTCTTATAGTTTCACATCAGAAAACCATATCTAAGAGAGTATCAGGACTACATTGATCCAAAGTGTGGCTATTTTCCTCAAGGGTTCACTTAGAGTTGTTTTTCCCCTGTCCCGTTATCAGGTCATAATGCTATCAACCCATCCTTCAGTTTTTAGTTATGCATGCTGACATAAAATGCAATGACCTCATGCCTAACATTTTGGCCTTTTGGGCATTCTTCCCAATAGCATCTAGTCACTTGATTTCTCTCTAAAACAGATTTTAGACACTCTGAAGCCATAGGATAGTGTCAAAATAAGAAAGAAAACAGTGATTCTTAATAATGTACCTGTATAGTTGGATGTCACAGACCTGTCTCACTGGAGTCTGGAGACAGCATGCAGTGCAATAGAATAGAACAACAGAGTTGGAAGGGGCCTTGGAGGTCTTCTAGTCCAACCCCCTGCCTTGGCAGGAAACCCTACACCACTTCAGACACTTCAGACAATGCAATGGGAAAATATAGAAAAAAGATATCACCAGGAGGACCTCTTTGTAGGGACATCACTTTAGAATAAAGCAGTGATGCAGTAAAGCAGAGATTAAAAAAAAATCTTCCATGATTGGTCCAAATTCATTCCTCATATTTCTGAATTAAAAAATAAGAAGAATATCATAGTTAATCAGCATCATTTTTTGCTTGTCAAAAATCAGAAGTCCAAATCCATGATCAACGTTCTTAAAATATAAAAACTAATCAAAGAAAGGGGAGGAGAATGGACAGAAAAAAATTCTTGATTATTTCAGCTAAATAATTTTCAGTTAGTTATAGCAAGGGCACTTTCCAAATCCCATTTGTTGGATTCCAGTTTCCATCGTCTCCAGCACCTGTAACTATGGGGCAAAGATGATAAGCCTGTACTCGCCAATAGAAAAAGTTAGGAGAGATTCATTTAAGCCTGTACATATATTTAAAAAAACTATAGCTGAGACCTGATTGTTTTGCTAAAGGCTTCATAGAAAACAGGATTTGTACATATCACTCCTGGACATTACGTTTAAGCCTTAACCTTGTCCAGGAGTAATAGAATTATTAATTTATTTTTAATTACATGATTTAATAATTTTTAGAAAAAAGAAACAAAATCAGTCCTCTAAATTCTATGACAATTTCTTTAGTCATTCATGACTAAGGGAAACAGCTTGAACAGCATTCAAGAGTGTGTCCATTGAGAACAAAAAGTCAAGATGGCAGTCACAATCATGTGGTCCAAGCCCTAACCCTTTTTAAAGATGTGTGTTGTGACACACATTAAAAAGTGGTAGAGTTGCAATCAAATGATTGTGGCTGCCATTTTTATTTTTATTTTATGCTCTCCTGCAGATATGTCTGACTGTAACAATTACCTTCTGCGGGAAGAAAGCCGGTTCAACTATCAATTCCCAAAGGCTTTCTGGAACAGCCAGATCTTGACAGATCCACATGGTTTCAATCACTGGTGAGCTATTTTCTCGCTTCTTCAACAGTCTGCAACAGCTTTGCCAGTTACATTCCGTTTGCTTTGTCACACTAATTTTAGTAATAGTTACATCTGAGCTTGTAAAACAGTCACACATGAATATTTGCAAGAGCTTGCTGCTTTCATCCAAATGATAAAAGCAACATTACACCCCAACTCCTGCCCTCCTTGGTACATGTCTGGGATGAGACGGGGTTTGTGTCACAATACTGCTTTTGTCAATCTTGCCTCTGCAATGAATGCTGCTACAAGCAGAGCACTGAAAGATGATGCAACAACAGGCAATGACAGCAACAAAGCATTATAATAATCAATATAAAATATTTTCTTAGGCTAGCACAACAACGTGGAATAATGTTCATTCATTATGGTGATTCCATAACAATTTATAGAATAAAAAATTATAGAATAGCTTATAAAATAATGACAACAAAAGACCTTAAAATATAAGGAGTGGAAGGGAGCATCAGCACACATACACACAGAGATTAAGTTATATGAAATTAATAACAGGAAAGAAGATCCATTGGAATTACAGTATGTGAGTTTATGCTTGTTTCAATAGAGGATAATAATTAATAATATTATTTCAAAAGGCTGGGAGGGGAATCTTCATTTTAAGTGCAACTAATCGTTGAGCTCCATGAGATCCATATTTTAATAAAGTTTGTATTTCAAGGGATTGGGAGTCTTATTAAGAAGCTAGGAACAGCCCTTTTGGATTCATAAAAAAGACCCATCAAGCACCAAATTTTCTTCTGGTGGCCAAGTAAATAAATGTCACCTTATACAAAAACCTTTCTCCCTATATAGCAACCTGCTTTTGAAATTTAAACAAAAATTTAAAATATTGTGTGATGGTCATGAATGTAAAATGTTCAAAACTAAAATATCATTGATTCGATATGTTATAAGTTGCCTTGCATGGATCATATTGATCATATTGATCTGCATCATATGCAGTGCATCATATTCAGTGCATCATATTGATCTCCACCTGAAATGGGGAAGACAACCTTAATTTCAGATGTTAGCAGGAAATATCATTAATTTGCAAACATTATTTCAGAAAAACTAAATGTCACTTCAACATAATAAATATTGCTTTAAAAGTAATTTAGCTCCTGAAAGTGAACTTAAAGAGAGAAAGAAATAAAAAATAAAATAAAAGCTGTGTAAACAGAACATCGTGTTGAGATATAAAACTGATTTTAAAAAAAGAAGTCAAATTATTTTAGGCACACAAAAGAAATCTAGACAAAGATGAATATTTGTAAAACCTTTATATTATCCTCAGCAAACAATGCCAATAAGCTGTGATTTTCTTCATTTCTTTTTTTTTTTCTTCACAAGAAAAGTCTCAGAATAATTTGCTTTTCTAATGGAACTTGAGACTACGGGTGTCTATGAGAGTTGAGAGGTTGACAATATCACGGTGGTAGGCAGGACTAGGCAATCAAAGTCCTGCTCCTTTTTAATGTTTTTTTGCAAAAAAAAAAAAAAGGGAGGGGAATAGAAGCCCAGTTATGCCCACCGTTTTGACACTGCTGACCTCTGCTTGAATTCTTGAACAAGCCCTTCCAAAACTGTAAAAACCATATTGCCAATGATATTCTTTAACATTCCAACAGCTCATCCATCATCACTGTAACTGACTTTATCCACCTCACTGCTGTTTGGCTTCTTCTCTTTCCTTCCACCTTTCCCATCATTAAAGCTTTCTCTAGGGAATTAGGACTTCAAATATGTTTTACCATACCTTTCTCAATTTAGTCCTTTATTTGTGTGGTATGGTGTTCAGCCTGTTTTTAGTATTTTTTTCATCCTGCATTACTCTATAGTTTTGCACTGGAAGCTCCATTTTTGTGAGAATCTCAATATGATGCATATGAGTAGCATTAAATAGGGAATATAATGGGTAGGGTGGTTTCTTGAATAATAGGAAATAGGAAACGGTTGCAAGTTTGAAAATGTGCAAAGTAGGGGGAATCAAGACATTTAAGATGCAAATAATCTCAATTTGTCTCAAGGGTCTTATTTTTAGCTTTTAAGATTCCCTGCTCAGTTTCAGTGTCCTGGATATACAAGTGTCAATTTAAATCATTTTATATGACACTTGTATATGAGTTATTTGATTTGATTTTGCGTTCTTTGCATCAGACCTGTTGTGATAGCTTCTTTTCTTGTTCCCTTTCTTTTTTCACTTCTCTTTCTTTTTGACACTCTCCTTGCATCTTGGATCTTTAAAAGGTTTCTGCAGAGACACTGATGATTTAAAAGTTACAGCTGTCCTGACAGCTTGCTTGGAAACTAAGTTAGTCAATTCATACAAAAGATTATCTCCAAATCTCCCTCTGAGCTCCTGGAGCAAAGGACTTCTGATAGTGGCTACAAGATCTGTTTCAGTCTCATAGGATCATGTTGATGGATGGAGTGATTGCTTAATTTACATCTTATGACCTAAGAAGCCAGTAAAACATAGCTCAGTCCCTTTTCTCCTAACTCATATTTCATGACTGCATTTCACAGAAGTTTTACAAAGCGTGAATGAATTCTCTTAGTGTGACCGATAAACCAAAATCATGTCCTTTGAAAAAATGGTAATTAATTTTGAAGCATTTTTTTTCCATTTCTGAACCAGAGGAACAGGAATAATGTTTTTCATGGTATATAAATTACTAGCAAAAAGACAGAAACAGGTGTCTATTTAAGTCAATATAATGTAATATTGTCCAACTTATATTTTTTTGCAAACAGAGATAAAGTGATTTTATAACATGCATTTATAAAAATGTCAATCCTGACTAGTGTAAGCAAGAAGTTAGAAATGTGTGTTGGTTTTGGTCTAACCCTAAATCAAATCAGGCCAATTCTATTCTCTCTCTCCCTCCCTCCTCCCCCCTCCTCCCTACTGCGATCCTGACTGGTTCAAATTTGACTCAACCTTCCATCCTTCTGAGGTCAGTAAAATGAGGACACCAGCTTGTTGGGGGCAATATGCTGACATTTGTAAACCACACAGAGTGCTGTAAAAAGCACTATGGAATGGTATATACATCTAAGTGCTATGGCTATTGCTGTGTTCCTTGGAGGCAACACTGGATTCTCTTTGACATGACCAGAACCAAATCTAGATCTGTATAAGACCGATAGGCAGGCATTCCAAAAATAATCTGATTCTGTCACTTCTTCCAACTTTGTCATCCAGTTGGGGGGGGGGGGGGGNNNNGGGGGGGGGGGGGGGGAAGGGAACCAAAGAACAAGTTCTGAAAAAATGGCTGACAATGACTTTTTGAAGTGAGATGAGAGTGTTTTTACAGATCCAGCAGCTTATATGGGTTCTGCTCTGTACTTGGCAGAATTTACTGTGTCTGCAAAATCCCTAAAGATTTTGTTTTGTTCTGTTTAATTTGGTTTGTTTGTTTGTTGTTACTTTCAAACTGTTTGAAAAAATATCATAGAAATTTGAAGGGCAATACATTTCCTAATCAAAGCATATCAGATGGAAAATATTTAAAATATCTATATCCTATATTTCCTTTATTCGGTGACTTCTTCTACAGTGTTTATTTAAACATTTCAAATATCTTAAGCTTCCTGTAAAATGTATGTATATGTATGTGTGTGTGTGTTTGTTTGTTTTTAATTATATAAACATTGAATTAAAGCTATTTTTAAAAATATATAAAATATTTATATCTCATATTTCCTTTATTCAGTGACTTTTCCTACAGTGTTTATATTTTTGATTTTTCTCAATCCCATATTGAATACAAAATCATGAGGGAAAGAAAACTTTGAGCTTTTACTAGATCATATCCATGCAATGAACAAGCTTCACTTATAATCTTCCACTGATTTATTTTCTGTTACTTTGAAAAATGGATATACTGCATGTCTTTTTCAGATTCCATTCCCAATTTTGGAAGTCTCCAGCCTTTCTTTCTTCTCATTTTTCTGTGAAAAGATGGAAATGAATAACCATTGACCAGATATTTTACCACATATTTAATCATGGAACTGTATTGAAATACTTTAAAACATAATACAGCTATAGAGACAGTTTGATGTACATCATGGTTAAGGAACCAGGCTAGAAAACAGGCGCCATGATTTCTAGTCCTGCCTTAGCCACAAACCCAGCTGGGTGACCTTCGGCCAGTCACTGCCTAGACAGGGTCAGAGAATTGAATACTGTTGAACAGAACAAAAAAAATCTAAATATCTCAAGAATGAAAAAAGTTGCCTTCTTGAAATAGATTAATAGAACTGAATTATTAAAAAAAAAACCTATGGAATAAAGTTCATCATATTTCATTCTACAATGACACAGTAAAAAAATGTTGCCTTAAGGACCCACACAATGTATAGATGATTAGATGATGGTTTCCTGAGATATTTAACTTTTGCCATGCTCCCCACCACCATTTCCATCTACTCCATCCTTGAGTTAATTCTGTTGTGTTCACGAATCTCTTGTTAAACTAAATGGCACAGAGGATCTTGTGTCTATTGATAGACATTCTGTTTTCTTTAGGCAACAAGAATGGTTGGGGTTTTTTTTAATTGATGAATTGGTACTGACAGTCATGACAAACATATGGATAGTAACACTCTTGCCAGCAGGATGGTTATCTGTTTTACTGGTTCAGAAGGGACTGATTGATGGGAAAGCCCAAGGTCTCCCCAAAGATAATTTAGCCATTTCCATACAGTTTCAGGCTGCATTAGCTGTATCCTGCAGGGGACTCCCATGGGGTGGGGGCTGTCTGACCTTCCTTCTAAAAGGCAACACATAGGAGATTCCTAAAGGAGCCATCATGTAAAAAAGACTAATGATCACTTCCATGCCTATTATCATTCAGAGACATAGAAAGAGACTTTAAAAATTCACTTCCACATTCCTCCCTTGATGTTTCCCATGATCTATTAAGGCATTAGATGCTAGATAAATTAATCATTAAAACTTACAGTTAAGTCCTTACAAATAATAACCAGATGTATGATGATTATCTTTGATCTTGATATATGGGGGGGGGGGATTTCTGCCACCAAAGGCAGATGATCCAAAGCAATTTGCTTGCTTAACAATACCCAGCTAAAGTTCAAGGAAGTGTTAGCACTTTCTGGATTTGGATGCCAAGCCAAATGGATGAGTGAGGAATAAAAATGTCAGTTTTTCATTTCTGCCGATCTTCTGATTTGCAGATCATTTGTCTTTCTTGTTATATTTGTGGATATGCATTCCTGTAATAAGAGTGACTGCTCATTGTTTAATTTGTTGCATCTGTTATTGCTTTTTCCTCTGAGCAGTTCTTTTCCATAGATCATGGTATAATTTTGTTATTAATTTTTGGATTAATTTTAAAACTAATATTTGATAGAATATTTAGCTTGTGGATATTTCTGGCAGTTACTTTTAATTTGTACACAAAACTAAAATTATTAACTAGTCAGCATGAGCCTTGGGATTATATTCAGTTTCTTGTTATGAGAAAAGAACCGAATGGCTAGCAGAGACAGAAATAATCTTTCTTTGTTGAGGCTTGGGATGTATTTAAAAAATATATAGAGAGATCATGCTACAACTGAAGTGGTGTTGAGGTGGGGAATATGCAAGTAGTTAAAGGAATTCATCTCAGGACAATTAATTTAGGATTCTAGAATAAAAAAAATATCAGACTAAAGACAGTTCTGAAAAATGGAACCAAGGACCACAGCAGAATGAAATGCCTATGAATAGACCAGTTTTTCAATAATTCCTTTCCAGGCAAGGAAAGGACTTGAGATTGCCCACAAGTGCTCCAGACAACTGCTTCTCCTAAGGAGGCCACAACATAGCAGTCTCTAGTGGGTTTGGAGATAAGAGAATAGCCATCTTGCTCCAACCATCAGTCAGTGCTTTTGAAAGAACACTAAGTTTGCATACTTCCTTTCTGAATCACTTTCAGGAATGGTTTGTTAACTACTTTTTGGATCAATACATTTGACAACACAGAATGAGTTTCCTAAAGTCCTTCATGAAAGAAAGTTTAACTACAAGTTTAAGAACTACAAGATTTTTTTAAACAACAGCAAAGGGCAGATTAAAACATAGATTTTAAAAAGTTACAAATACTTATCTGATTGAATAGAAAGAATAAAACTTGATAAACATATGGTTATCTCAATACCCTGCCTTATGAATATTGGTACTATATATTCCTTTGGGATAGTGTCAGTGGTGGGTTTCAAAAAAATTTTACTACTGGTTCTGTGGGCGTGGCTTGATGGGCATGGCATGGTTTGGTGGGTGTGGCTTGGTGAGTGTGGCAGGGGAAGGATACTGCAAAATCTCCATTCCCACCCCACTCCAGGGGGAAGGTTACCACTGGTTCTCCGAACTGCTCAAATTTTCCGCTACCGGTTCTCCAGAACTGGTCAGAACCTGCTGAATACCACTCTGGATAGTATGCAGTAGATTTTTGTTGATCACAGTATCCTAGATGCTACTTTTGAACTGTGATTCTGAGTCCAACTTTTCTATAGGTACATGACAACTTTGTCAGCCTCAGAAAAGAGAATGGGGCCTGATAATCAGATACATCAACAGGCTGCCTTGATTTGAAAAATAATAACTTATACTGAATTATAGTCCCTATGATTACTATGGATTCTTATGGTAGCCACAACATGTTCAGGATAGAAATATATTAAATGATGATAAGAAAGAACTGTTGCATGTAGGATATTATTATCAATATTTTAGCACATTGGGTTTAAAAATTTATAGTTTGATCATTTATTGTATGAAATACATGGTTTGTTTAATAAGTGCAACACATGTTAACTCATGGCACCATGTGACAGCATTTTGCCTCTAAGAGCTACTGCTCTACAGAAATAGAAATAATTATTTGTACACTTAATATTCTTTGAAAATGCTTCTGTGCTACTTTAATCATATGAAATATGATATCGTATGAGTATGGTATTCCCTTTTGATATTATATATGTATGAATCGATATGAATCATGTGGAAGTTTAACACACAGAGGTTCAACCTAGAACTAAGAGGAAATTTCCTAACAGTGAGAACAATTAATCAGTGAAAATGTTTGCCTCTAGAAGTTGTAAATGCTCCATCACTGGAAGTTTTTAAGAAGAGATTGGATAGCCATTTGTCAGTAATGGTATAAGGTCTTCAGCTTGAGCAGGAGTTTGGATTAGAAGACCTTAGACAGACTTAGAATAACTTTATTGTCACTTTGAATGTACACAAATTGTTATACATGAAAATGAAATTTCATTGAATGCAGCCCTCAAAGGGTCTCCACCTGTAATATACACTATAAAACATGATTAAATAAATAAATACAAAACTATGCACATACTCACATTTATTATATGATAGAGAGAAACAACAGTTTAGTTTTGTATGTATACATGTACATAGCGAGAGAAACAAATATTGAAAGTTTACTTCAAGGTTCCTTCCAACATTAAAATGAAAAATAACTATATATACTTTGCGCGTGTTTGTGTGTGTGTGTGTGTAAAATTGCAATAAAATACAAGTTTTATGGATACATCCTACCTATCTATCATCTATCTATTTCTTATGTATCAGAAATAGAAATCTATTACTCTCTGATTAATAATGCAGAGTTGAATCAGAACTTTTAGCCTTTTTTCATGATCTCCATACTGAAGGGTCCTTTATCTAAAATTAGTTCAGCATCTCTCCTTCAAATATGTTCCACCTTGAAAGGTTAAAAGGTGAAAGGTCTGGTTCATTTGTAAGGCAACCAGTTTGGGTTATTTTGCCAGTATTTTATACTTCCTTTTACATAGACCTCACAAAGGCTTATGAACACAGTAAACAGTAGTTTGTAAATAAGCCAGTCAAGTTTGGTCATTTCCCCAATCCCACTCAGCAGCACATTCAGAGAGTGATAAAATAAGAGTTATCAATGTTACCCAAAAGAGTAATGGAAACAATAAACCTGCGTTTATTTCTCAGTCATTGTAATTAATAAGATTTCAAATGAAAGTTTATCCCCATCTCCTTACAAATAAGCTTCACTGACTGAAACATAGAAATTTTTTTTAGCCTTACAGATTATTAATATGGCTAGAGTGTGGCCTGGAACCTTTGTGTCGTAGTGTGTATAATGACTAACAGGGATGGGTATGCACTCTTTTTTTAGGCAAGAGTTTGCATATGAACCACCCAAGGTTATATTCATTTAATTCTATTGGTGATATTTTTGAATTGATTTTTTTTAGCACTAGTTCAAACTTCATTCTCTGAATATTGTAAACATAGATTACATGTAGCCAGGTTTGGGGTTAATATGGTGGTCCTATTTCTTCACATAGACTTTTATTTGTAGATATTATATATTGCAATCTGTACCAAGGAGTTGCTTTACCAAATGTTTATTTTGTATTGAACTTCTCTTTGACTTTGACATACCATATGGTGAAGGTTTTTTTCCCTCTCTGCTAACCTTCTGGAGTTGTAGTTTCTTTGAATGATTTACTTGATTCTGCTTTTACCACCTGGTCTCGAGTTCCCAACCACACTAGTTCAGAAGGTGAAGAAATGACATGTGAATGCGCCTTCTGCCAGGAAAAGCAGGCCACAATTTAAAATTATTAAATTAAATTATGCATGAATCCTTTCCTTTACATAGATTAAAAATATCAAAACTACAATGAACAGAATGTTGGAAATATCAAAAGATCCTTAACAAGAGATTCAAGCTACCCAAAAATAACAAAGCTGAATTTCCAGAGGTCGTTCCAGTTTAAAAGAGTTCCTGAACTTTTTAAAATAAATATTTACTGACCAGCTTCTCTTTTCATGCTTTTGCTAAATCCTGCATGGTTTTGATGTTGCTATAAACATGCATAAGGGCATATAAACAAAAGAGGAAATGTATTGGACAATATGCTCTTTATGATTTTACTTTCAGGTGGTTCCAAATCTGCATTTTCCCACTCAAATTTCATCCCACACCTAGCAGTGAGTGAAGTAAACAGAATTGTGAAGGATTCTACGATTTACTCTTTGCAACATTTAATAAAGACAATTCATTGTTTTCCTTGGGCGATGAGAACTGGACCTGAATTACACGCTGTATAAGATTTCCCTTTTGCATGACCCTTTTGCTCTTTTTTCCAGTTATGCTAAGTTTCATTTTTTCAGTTTATCCCACTGACTGAGCATTCGTTCCTAGATTGCTTACTGCTAAGGAAGATGCAGACCCAGAGGATGCAAAACAGTGGTGGGATTCAAATTTTTTTACTATCAGTTCTGTGGGCGTCGCTTGGGCATGGCAGGGGAAGGATGCTGTAAAATCTCCAGTCAGAGGTGGTATTTGATGGTTCTCCAAACTATTCAAGATTTCCACTACTGGTTCTCCAGAAGTGGTCAGAACCTGCTGAATAACACCACTGATGCAGAAGCACCTGTAAGCAGCAGAGAGATATTTGTGAGATGCAGTCATACATGGACAAAGTCTTCTTTTCTGCGCCAATCATCTACAAAGCCACTTAGGGTAGTGATGAAAGAGAATTAAACCATAGATAACCATGGGAATAAATTGGGAAAGGGGGGAACAGATATTTATTATTTATATTTATTTGTCAAACTTGTGAGCCACCCATCTTGCAATATTTGTTTGTCTGCAGCAGATCGATGGCAGAAACAAAGTAAGACTAATTACAAAGATTAATTTGATCTAATGGTTAAATTGCTGATCTAAAAACAGGGGACTCTGAATTCTTGTTCCACTTTAGACATGAAAGCCAGATCGGTGACCTTGGGCCAGTTCCTCTCTCGTAGCCCAACCTACCTTGCAGGACTGTTGCTGAGAGGCAAATAAGGGGAGGAAAGGATATTAGGTATGTTTGTTGCCATGAATTACTTATAAAGTAATAAAGGCAGGATTTTTAAAAAATGAATAATAAATAGCAAAGGAGGCTGTTTTACATTTGTCTGGAAAGAAAGTTATTTTTTTAAAAAAGTTAATGGTGTAGGTTGGTCAGATGTCAATCCAAAGGTAACATTCTCCCTTTGAAAGAAGACAGCACCAGTGTAAGAACAAACATTGTTGTAAGTTAAAGAGCAGAACTCCTGGACTAGAGCTGTAGATTAATGGAGTTTATGAGTTGTTTGCTGCCCACATCTATTCTCCAGCATGATATGTAACTCTTTTCACTTGTAGGATCATTATTATGCGGCTTCATTTGTAGCAGGGATTTATAATGAGAATTTCAGGTCCCTTCCAATCCAGGAATTGTATGCTTCTCTGAATTGTCAATTTGCCGGCAGTTTTATGAATCTCCAAGTCATTTAAGATGCTCAGCAAACAGATTTTCCATTTTAGCAAAAGAATGCTCAAAGTACATAAACAAACTGTTTATTAACTGGCTGCCATGTGTTACCAAATCTCCATCTTTAAATTAATGGTGAAACAGATGCTGGTGAATATTCAGTAAAAAAAAATGGAAATGAGACCTGAATTTCTGGGATAGTCTCTATGGAGAAATTAACTGTATACTGAAAGCGCCCCACAAATTGGCAAGCACTTTGCTGGGTAAGTTGGCTTGACAGAGAACTGTTTTACTCCTGTGGTACACAAAATGTTGTGACAGCAATATTTTTAAATCTAACATATGTGATTGACAACATGGGCAAAGGTTTCTTCCAGCATCACAGAAAATACTCTGGGTCTCATGGAGCCTTGTCATTCTCAAATGAGTACCTGAAATTCATCTTTCTGGTTTCATGGTGCAGCCATGTGACAAGACAGATATCTCCCCAGTGAGGCATTAGCAAGGGCACAATAATAAAACAATATAAGCAGGAAATGGCTGTTTATACATCTCTTAGTCCCCTCCCTCAGTCAGATTTTAATTCAACCAGCTGGGTGTAGGTATAAATATAAATAATTATCCCATTTCCAAGGATGGCATGAAATATGAAAAGAAACAGCATATTTTGTAATCATTCTTTGCAGTTGGGTTCATGTCCTACAGGGCTGTGTGTGCAATTGCCAGCAAAGCAGTTGGCTTGTCCTCACAAAACAGAAAGAAATCTTTCCCTACAAGGCAACAAAACCAATAAGGCTGCATCTGCTTTGCTGGTCTTACCAGAGGTGAGAATAAGCTCTCATTCTGGCCAGCTGAGGCAGTGCCATTTGATGCTAAACACATACTTTTATTAATTAAGCAGTGACCCTGACTGACAACAGCTTCTTGGCTGAGCAGCGCTAAGCTTGTGAAGGAAAGAAGAAAGGATTCTTCTACTATATGGAAACGAGTAAATGCAGTTTCTCCATTTGGCTCTATTTTCTTCATAATCCTACAGCCACTTCAAAACAAACTTGGGTTTGTAAAAATCAGCCCAGCCTTCTACAATGTTCCCAACAATGTGATAAAAGATTATCTATCTTTCTTTTCAATATTTGCATAATGTTTGTGACTAGGAAATTATTTTGATTGGTAATTAACTAGAAAATAAATTATGTCCTCCTGTAAGTAAACTGTGACCTTCCCTGCCATCAGTAATTCATATTTAATAAATGCCAAAATAGACTGTCACAATCTACATTGTTTTTGAAAAGCAATGAACATTATAATTGGTTCACAATCATCAATTGTAGTCTGGGGCTGGATATAGCACATATTTCAGGTCCTTTAAAATCTTTACTGAGTAATTTCCAGAATCAGCTTAAGATCCTGGGTTTTTCCTTTAATACTTTAACAAACTCAGAATATTAACGTTTAGAAATATAGGGCACCTTATTCAATAAGCATATTACAATACTTTTACTGAAATAAATATATGACATTTCAGTAAACATCAAAGATATTTTCAGAGAGTTCACCAAATAAGTTGCAGTGGTTTTCAATTTGAATTGTGATTTGCACATTCAGAGTATGTAAGTATCTGATTGCATCTTTAACTTTATTTTTTAAAATAAAAATTGATAAAAATACTTTTCCCCTCTACACTCTAGAAGAACACAATCTTAATTTCTCTACTATTTATTTTCCAATAATATATTTTATGAAATGAATATATACATGGTGGTTGTAATTGTTCTTTGCTATGCAAGCTATGTCTAGAAAGTGGAAAGGAAGACTGTCCGTATTGTATAGGAATTACGTCTCACTGAACCCACGCTTAATCTGTCTTTTCTTAGCAGGGTTTATTCCTGGGCTAGGTGTGGTGATCTTAACCCTATACTTTTTTAAAAACATATGTTTATTTTGTTTTATCAAAAGGAATAAAATGCAAAACAGAGAAAGCAGGAAAACAGACATCTAACAGTAACAAAAATAACAAATGTGCACAAAAAAGAGAAAAAATAACCTATACTTCTTGACCTAAACGCTTTTAGTGTCCATACCAGGATTGTCTCCTCAAGAGAAGCTCAAAATGTCCTCTGTGACAACTTATGCACCTCTTCCAACGAGTATTTGGACCCACAGATGCAACATGGCACATACCAGTTGTAACATATATTCAGTTTAGGTGAAACTGTGATCTGGATCCTTTATGACTATGCACCAATTATTATCTGGTCTGTTATAAACCTTCAGTTGGTTCAAAGTCTTCCATGGTCAGTTTAAATGGTCTGACTGCAAATAATTTCTTCATTTCCTATTAAGATGTACATACAAAATAGTCCTACATTAAAGGTGAATGTTTATCAAGCATAACTATTTTAGAATAGAATATATGTGTTCTAGATAATAATTGTCATCTTACAAGAATATTTGTTGCTCATCTTTAATTATACTAAATTTGATGGTTGAGAGTCAGTTGCTCTGCCTTTCTTATGAAGCCTAAAACAAAAGCCATTAATGTAATACAGCTACTTCCATTACAGTTGGACACTACAACTGTGATAATTGAAGATCACCTTCCTTCCTTCTCTCTGAAGGAAGGAGGGAAGGAAGGAGCTTCAAATGCAATGAATTTTAATTCAAAACAATACATTTCTTATTTTTCAGTATCAACTTAAACAGCAAGCAGAATCAAAAATTCATATAAATAGTTAGATGATTTTAGCATGTAGTACTATACCCCTTTAAACAGAAGAAACTAAAGATTAATATTTCAAATGTTGAACTCCAAGGGGGAAAAAAGTTAAGATTTCCTGACACAAAACAGCCAGTCTGATGTTGACACTCTGTCACCATCCTCTTTTAATGACCCTATAATCCCTTGCAGGGTGGAGTCTGGACAACTGAATGGAGCTGCGTATTTACTGGCCAGGCGCCCTTCCTGTCACCAATGTGGAGTTTTGTTCAGCAGATATATTCTCAGTGTGCCCAGAGAGAGAAATATCTGCCTNCTGGCCAGGCGCCCTTCCTGTCACCAATGTGGAGTTTTGTTCAGCAGATATATTCTCAGTGTGCCCAGAGAGAGAAATATCTGCCTCAATCTAGGATTGAACTCACAACCACTTGATTGTGAAGCAAGAGCTCCACCTCTAGGCCATTGCACCATCTTGCTGTTGGCAACAAAACAAAACATTGGATGTAGGCACCCAGGAATATGATACTGCCTGTACAATGGTTGTATTGATTATAGTTGATGAGTGGTAAAATACTTCAACTATAAATTCTGTTCTATAGTCTTTACATCATTTTACATTTCCTTAAACCACTAATTTTGAATTCTTTGGATGCATGTGTGTGTGTTATTGTAGTCAGCTGCTCAGAATCATATATCTGAGATGGGCATTCTGGGCAGCTCCATACATTGAAATAATACATATATAATACTCAGGTTGCAGCAGAAAGCTTTCTCCAAAATCTATGACTTCACTTTACATCTAGCTCTGGGCTAGATGAAAATATGAAGAGCATTATTTCCATATTTGCATATGTCTTTGGAAATGCTTTGTCAGCAAAAGAGCAAAATTATATAACAGCACGAACCCTTTAGAGTTTGGAGAGTTTTTCCTTTCTTGCCTTTTTAATTAAGCATGAAGCATATAATAAACTACATGGTCTTGGTAAGCAACCTTGGTATGTCCATGGAGAAATTTCTTGATCTGTGTAGTATTTACTAAATGATTTAATCCAAATGTTCAAGTAGAGTTTTGTAATTAGTAATCCTCATCCTTCCCTTTCTTTGAATGTCATTGCTTCTTTTACTGTCTTCAATAATATTTCTTTTTATTAGGGCTACCCAATTGTATTTGGGATGTAAAAATCCAGACAACCACTAAACGGCAGCAAAAAGATTCACATGTAGCTGCTACCTAGTGGCTGTTTTGGCCTGAGAAGCATGTTGAAAATAAGCATTTACCCTTTTAAACTTTGCTCTTGGAGAAGATTTCTGAGAATGCCATGGACCAAGAAAACAAACCAATGGTTCACTGAACAAATCAACACAAGGTTTTCAGTTGAAGTACAAATGACAAGGCTCACTGATCATACATTGAACTTATTATGCAAAGATATCTCTCTCTCCGGAAAAAGCACTAATGCTGGGAAAGGTGGAAGAAAGAGAAGAAAAGGACAACCAGCAGCAAGATGGATGAATTCAGTTCCAAGCTAATAGCTATACCTTTGGAAGATCTGAAAGCGCAGATTTGGGAGAGATTGTCATGGGGAAAAAAGCTACCCATTGGATCACTAAGAGTTGACATCAACCTGATGGTATGTATAATCAATCAATCAATCAATCAATCAATCAATCAATCGTAGACTGAATGTTTATAACCTAAAACGAATCAACTTAAAATTTGCACAAGAAAGCCTTGTCTGTTTTGAGAAGTAATTCCTACTCAGGGAAGAAAGCTAGAAATATTTTCAGAGAGAAGGGGAAAAGTTAAAAAATATTTCCTGTGTTGGAGTGATAGTAGCAGCTGTCCAGAAGACATGGATACTAAAATGGTTGATACAGAAAGAATAAGATATGAGAAGGAAGGATGAAGAAGAGGACCAAAGACTTCACAGGGGAGCATGGGTTTTAAAACTAAAAGTGACTACTAGAGAGCAAAAAATAGAGAAAACTCAAACTCTGTTTCAGACTTTTGCAGCCCAGATCTTAAGTTTACAACTCTTAAGGCCACAAGAGTGATATACCAGAGATGGAGGAAGTTCCATATATTCCCTTCAGGCTGCAACCTATGTATGAACTTCTGCAAAATCCAACACTTTACTAGGTTTTTTTTTAGTCTTTTGAATCCCCCAAGAAATAATCATCTCAAGAAAATATTCTTCATTTGTTGATGTTATTATTTCAAATGATGTATCTGGAATTACTATTGATATAAAGAAAGCATTAACAATTACAGTAAGTTTATGGAGAAAGATAAGTGTTAAAAAAATGAATGGAACTTCAAGATTTATATTTTAAGAATGAAATATGAAGTTCTTGATAAAGCAGAGAACTTAAGGGGAAAAGGGAATGAAGACAACAAGTTCCCATGCACATTTACAAGCAAAATGTAGAAGAAATGAGAAGCAAATGAATGAAAAGTAAGATTCAACCAAAATTGCTTAAAAATAATGGGTCATTATGGGTTAAATACTTTTTTGTAAATAAGAAAATGTGTATTATAAAAAATATATTATTTACTGCAGGGTTGTTTATTATTTACAACTAGAAAGCCACACAATTTTTTTGCTGATTTTGTTAGGTTTTGGGGAAAAGTTTAAGTAGAATGGGAAATCTATTTACATTTTTGTGGTCAGTATCATATTATTTGCCAAAAAAAACGGACCTCCAATTTTTGATTTCCGGAAGTGTTTCAATTCAAGTGATATCCAGGAATAAATTCAACTGAACCTGGTAGAACTTATTTCTTAAACAGAGAGAATACCAGTTTATTGAAAGGTTATAATCATATGCATCCTTGTCATAGAAGATGTATCATATTTGGAAATACTGGGCTGATCTTTTCTTGGCTCAGAAGCTAAGCAGAGTCCGAGTTGTATGAGAGTTAGAGTTTTCAAAGGCCGTAGGGTAGATTGAGAGGAACCCCCCACCCCAGAAACAGCAAAAATAACAAACAGAAAGCGATGGTAAGCCACTTCTACACTGATGCTAAGAAAGGTATCCTTAACGCAATATTGAACTTTGGGAAGGTGCTGCCATCTAGTGAGTTCCCATTCCCCATCCCACCCTACTTCAGCAACTCACAAAACTGGTTTTTTAAAATGCAAGCATGAATACAATTAATTGCAAGCAACTTGAAACACATTGATTTTTTTTAATGCAAGCATGAATGGTTTATAATCTAATAAGAAAGGGATGAGGTACCACATATGGACATCTTAATTGCTAAACAATAACTTGAATGGTCCACAAAATAACATTTTTTTAAATGCAGCAAAAATAATTTAAAAGGTTGAGTACAGGATACATGTCTTTCGGCACCTTTAATCTCTCTTCTGCTCAACTGAACCCTGAAGCCACTTAATAACAGAAATTGACCCTCTCCTCCAAGTCACGTTAGTCTGGCATAGAAAAGTGGGCCATGGATGCCAAGTTAAGAAAATTACTTTAAAGTCATTATAGGAAAGTTCTCTGTCCCTTTTAATCAGAGGTGGTGTTCAGCAGATTCTGACTAGTTCTGGAGAACTGGCAGCAGAAATTTTGAGTAATTCAGAGAACTGGAAAATGCCACCTCTGACTAGCCTCGCCCACATCTATTCTCTGCCTCCCAAGTCCCAGCTGATTGGCTGGGTCTTCTTTTGTTGCCCTGTACAGGAAAACAGAGCAGGAAAGCAGGTTAGTGGGGTGGGGAGGGAATGGGATTTTACCGTATCTTTCCCCTGGAGTGGGGTGGAAATGGGGATTTTGCAGTATCCTTGCCATGCCCGCCATGCCATACCCACCAAGCCATCAAGAACTATAGATCTATTTCCCTGCTAAACGCAGATTATAAAATTTTTGCTTCAATATTGGCAGAAATATTTTAAAAATACTTAAATAATTTTATCCATCCTGATCAAAATGGATTTCTGCCAAAGAGACAAATTAAAGACAATATGAGAGTAATCTTGGACACTTTGGAATACTACGAGGCACATCCTGAAAAACAAATGGCTCTGATATTTCTAGATGCACAGAAGGCATATGACAATGTGAATTGGCGATTCATGTTATGACTGCTGAATGTCAACAGGAATCTTTAAGTTACAGACAACTAGAGTTGAAAAAGATTCTTCTTTCAATTTTTTGAGTCTCAAGGCATTGTTATACAAGTACAGGCTTCTGTGTGGATGGGATGTTTGAGCATGAAAGTAGACAGACCAAAATAAGAAGTAAACTCAGTTTGGAAGGAGAAATTCGTTGAGAATAATGGTTTCAAATACTGCAATTAGGAGAACTGGAATGGGGGATAAGCACAGGGAGAAGAAAGGCAGTTCCATAGAAACCAAGAATCATAATAGAGACTGTTAATGAAAAAAGACAATTGACGTGGGGTGGGAATTAGAAAGATACTTAAAGACAAATCCCAAAGGTGCTTTTTCAAAAACTGAACTTTGTATTTCCTTGAAGACATTTCGCTTCTCATCCGGTTTCTTGGATGAGAAGCAAAACATCTTCAAGGAAAAACAAGTCCAGTTGCCTCTTGAAAAAGCACCTTTGGGACAACATGACCTGGATGACTGAGAATCCGCATAGACTTATAGATGAATCTGAATGCTGTTAAAGGCATTTGAAAGTGTTTCATTTCAGAGGGTGCTGAGTTTGAGCAACCCACAAATATATATGATTTACTCCTTTTCAACCCACAGTTTCCAATTGTAGTAAAAGCCATTCTCCAAAAGGCCAAAATCAAGGCAGAAGAAGACAAGAGAAAAGAAAGAGTGAAATAGAAAGACTAGACAAATGGCTGCATGGAAGAAGGTGGAAAATTGCAAACTTCTTTCATTTATACAGCAACAAAGTGTCATAAAGCACACATGTGCAAGTTTATTCAATTACTAAGTGCCTGTTTCGGACCATTTCAAAGCCTCCAAATGTATGTGAGCCACATGTTTACAAGACTGTTCCTAACTTCAAGGAACTCCAGCCACACTATGTGTGTTTGTTTCACATCAACAATCAATTCAATAAAGACAAAAGAAAGTCGAATGATTAGGGTATGACATTTTCTCAGACTCAAAATTCTTCAGAATGGCATTAGCTTGCCTTACTCAGTGTGTACCAAACAATATGTTACAAGTGAGCAAATGAAGTCTGTTGAAAAGCCAGTCAGAGAAGTTTGTCATGTAAATAAATTGCTTTTCTTTTTCCTTCTGTTGAAGATTCTATTGTGTAATTTCTGCTAGGGGGCGTTATGGAAAAATGTGTTCAATTATATATTTTTTAAAAAAAACAAGATATGTAAACAAAATAGCATAAACACAATGCAGATAGAAAGAGGAAAAAAAATAATGAGGGGAAATAACATACATAGCACAGAAATATACATTCTTTAAAAAATAATGTAGCTAAAAACCACAGTTCAAAAACTGCAGCTTTCCAGATAATGTTAAATGGAAGGAATCATTGAAAAACTGGTTGACTACATGTAACACTAAAATGGATCAGATTTATATAAATTCATACAATCTTAATTTCTGTTTAATGATTCTTTAGTGACCCCATTAAAAACTGAAGAATATAGCAGTTTGACTCCATTTAGGTGTTTGCCGATTAAAAAAAAAGGGGGATCACAAACTCTAGATTTGCCTGCATTACAGAATTACAGATGGAAGGGATTTTGGAGATCTTTTAATCTAACCTCTTCTCAATCAGGACACCCTATACCATTTCAGACAAATGATTGTCCAGTCTCTTCTTAAAAACCTCCAATGTTGGAGCATTCACAATCTCTGGAGGCAAGCTTTTCCACTGATTAATTGTTCTGTCAGGAAATTTCTTCTTAGTTCTAGGTTGGTTCTCTCCTTAATTAGTTTCCATTGACTGCTTCTTGTCTTGCCTTCTGGTGCTTTGGAGAATAGATTTACCCCCTCTTCTCTGTGGCAGCCTCTTCTCAAATATTGGAAAACTTCCATCATGTCACCCCTAGTCCTTTTCATTAAACTAGACATACCCAATTCCTGCAACTGTTCTTCATATGTTTTAGCCTTTAGTCCTCTATAATCATCTTTGTTGCTCTTCTCTGCACTCTTTGTGGAGTCTTGACATCTTTTTTATATCATGGTGACAAAAAAAAATGTTTTACTAGCTTCAATTAGCCTGTGGGGCTCACATGTTACCATCCATATGTTGAGAGTTGCACTCTGACCCCCTCAACCAGATTATGAAGCAAAGACAAGAGGTTAACAGGTAGAAGGCAGATCTTTCAGTGCTGAAGGTCTGAAATTATCTGAAGAAGCCATCCTGTGCAATGTCCCCTATTCCTGGCAGTTGGGAGGAAACTGAAAAAAAGGATGTCCAGCTACAGTAGATAGACTTGTTGTCTGCCCTTTAGAAATTGAATGTATGAATATTGTTGGCTTTTCTTAGCCACTTTGGCCATTGGGATCCACTTCATTATGAGACTACTTTATTCTAAGTAAGGCAAGTTAGCCTATAGCAATAGCACTTAGACTTATATACCGCTTTATAGTGCTTTACAACCCTCTCTGAGTGGTTTACAGAGTCAACCTATTGCCCCCAACAATTTGGGTCCTCGTTTTACCCACCTTTACCCATAAGGATGGAAGGCTGAGTCAACCTTGAGCCTAGTGGGATTTGAACTGCCAAATTGTAGGCAGCTGGCAGTTAGCAGATGTAGCCTGCAGTACTGCACTCTAACCACTGTGCTACAGAGGCTCCTGTTAACTATAAACTAAAACACTTCAAAGAAACTGAAATGCACAGCCCTAATATTATACCATTACCTCCTTGATTCAAACTTTGAGGATAACCTTGGGATGGAAAAGAAATTAGGGAGACAGCCAAATGAGGAAATGTAATAACAGGTGACTTCAAGTACTCTTAAGATTGACAGGGTAAATATACATTGCAAGACAAAGGCACTTTTTCCAGATATGATAGATGATAGCAGTCAGAGCTGTTCATCATGGATCTGACAAGGGAGGTTACCCTTGGCTTAAATCTGAGGAATATCCTGGGATTTGGTAGGAGTTCAAAATCTTGTCAATGTGATCAGAAACAATGGCTGTACAGTACTATGAATACATGCGCAGGGGAGGTGAGGGTGCTCAGAAGAGGCAACATTTCCAAACTTTCAGAATTAATTTAAAAGAAAGTTAAAGGCAAAGTTGGGAAGTCAGGTTTTCTTAAAATATTTGCCCTTAAAAATTACCATATTCAGAGCTCCACTAAATGTATACTGTGTGATGTACATACAAGCCAGTTTAATAGGGTAATAGGGAAAGGGAATAAGCAAGGGTACAAAATATCAAATATTAAGAAAAATTAGAAAGGAACATAGAAGCACAAACTCTAGCAAAACTAATAAGAGAAAAAATATGAAGGACATTTGAATAAACTTTAAGTAAACAAGAAACCAACTAAGGAGGTATTTGGATGACCAGAAATTAATGTTGTGAACGAATTACAGAGAAATGAAGGAAAAATTATTAGTACTACTCTTTACAGTGGAAAATGAAGGATGAATACAAATATCTGAATATATATTTTTTAAGATATAAAAGCATTCAGGTGATAAGATAGGAAATTTCAAATCAAATACAAAAGTGAAATTTTTTTAGAAAATATGGAAATTATAATCTCTCCAAAAAGTCTCCAAAAATTAAGGATCTTCAATGGATCTTCATCTTCCAGTAAAATCTGTAATTTTGTCATTCTTTATGAAGAATGAAATGGAATATTTTTGTTATTAAAATATTTTAAATTGCCTGGAAATTAAAGACTTGTAGGTACTTCCAAAAGATTTCTGGTTGTTGGTTTTTTTTTCTTTGACCAAAGTTTCCTTAATAAATGCAGTAGTCATCAAATAAAAAGTTTTTATCTTTTATATTTATGGGATCGTTTATGGAGTAATAACTTGCAAATAAACAGGGATAACATTGGCAGATTACACAGTGACATTATCAATATATTACCTGTAGTCAAGAATAAATTTTGAATTACCAATTTTGTGGCTGATATCAAATTATTTAGACTTAAAAGAAAACAGCCAAGCAAACTATGAAGAGTTCAAAGCATTTGCTTCAAGTTGTGGAATCAAGCAATTAAAAGGAAAATTTGTCTTAATGGCAATAATCATGAAATTATATAGCCCCTTGACTATAATATGTTTCTATGGAGGCATCTATTAAAAAACAAACTATCCATTACTGTTTTCTGCCATAGCAGTTCCAAAGAGATATTTGATAATTAATAAATTAAAAATACGATCTAAATTCCAATCTATATTTAATAAGGATCAGTCATATACAACTTTTATTTCCTGTTTTCCTTCTTTTTAAGGATAAATCATGCTCCATTGTTTGCTTTGCTTTATTTATAGAATAGATTGAAACTGACAATTGGTTTCCTGAAGATTTGCCAGGCAGCTCAATCCAACACCCTGATTGCCCATTGGAATAAAGAAATTTAGAGTGCTAGGTTAGGTTACTCCAGTTTGGGAAGCAGAGGAGATACTGAGACAACCACTGAAAAAGACCCGCCTCGAGTCTGACCACAAACTGGCATCACTTCTCGCTTGAGCTTTCATTGAATTGAAACAGCAAAACTGAAATATTTTGTCACCTTTATTGTACTGGCAGATGCTGCCAGCACTCTCTTTCAGGGCAACTCATTCTGTTCTGGTGAAGGATATTTGTCAATACTACCTAAAAAGACCACTGTGAAGAACATTCACAACATTTTATGTCCAAGGCCACTCAGATACACAATAAGCTAGAGTCAAGATGGACAGTGCTAATGGAAATGATGGTGTCTTTGTCTTGTGAACTGATCCAGAATCATTTTGAGGCTATCCAAACTGAGAAAGTAGATGCCATCTGCAATGTTTGTTCTGCCCTTATTCAGTTGGATCCCTTCCTCACATGATTGATTAAAGCATCTTGTGAGGTGGCAGAAAGTTGAATCTAAACAGTAGTCAGTGTTGATCTGAGCTGGCCTTTCTGTCACCACTGAAGAAGCAACCCTTGCTCAAGAAAACTTCAGTCAGCCACACTGTCTTCAATAAATATAAACCTGTCTCCATCCTTGTTTTTCTTGGGAAAGTGGTGGGAAAATTGATGGCCCTACAATTGGCCAGGGCACCAGAGGGATCAGATTATTTGGACATTCAGCAGTCAAAGCACAAGACAGAAACTGCACTTGTAGCTGATGTTGGGGACAATAAGGGGAGTACAATACTCACACCTCAACACACACAGTCCTCCTTGATCTCCTAGTAGTTTGGACTGTCTTTGGGATTGGAGGGGGAGTATTATCTTGTAGTACTTCCCCTCATTTCTGATCTTCTAGTCAGTGATGGTCCAGATCGATCCACAGCTCTCTATTTTATGGAGAATAGAATGGAATGGAATGGAATAGCATGGAGTGGAATGGAGCGGAGTAAAGTGGAGCAGAATAGAATAGAATAGAATAGAATAGAATAGAATAGAATAGAATAGAATAGAATAGAATGGAATGGAATGGAATGGAGTGGGGTGGGGTGGGGTGGGGTGGGGTGGGGTGGGGTGGGGTGGGGTGGAGTGGAGTGGAGTGGAGTGGAGTGGAGTAGAGTAGAGTAGAGTAGAATAGAAATACTTTATTGGCCAAGTGTGATTGGACACATAAGGAATTTGTCTCAGTGTACATACAAGCAATTAATTCCTCCTCTTTTCACGATTTTTACCATTGTAATGAAGCCACTGGGGGAAGTCATCTGTAGATACAGAATTTGGTATCATCAAAATGCTGATGATACTGTAATCCCTAGGTTGAGCAAGAGATGTGGAAGAATGGTGGACTGAGGGCATGGAGGTAGTCAGTCTGGATGTGGAGGAATAGAATTCAGCAGAATCTATCCAAACAGATTGGCTCTGGGACTCTCAATCTTAATCATTCCAGGGAAATTCCATCTCTGATTCTGAACAGGGTCATATTTCCCTGCTTGGAGATGGTCAGCAATTTGGGAGCTCCTTTAGGTTCACAGCTCCTGCATGAGGAATAGGAATAGCTGTATTCAGGAGAGCTTTTGCATAGTTACCTCTTGTGTGGTAGACTTTCCTGAATAGCACCTGAAACAAACACTGGCCCTTTAAACCAATGGTGGGATTTTAAAAAATTTACTATCAGTTCTGTGGGCTGGCTTGGTGGGCATGGCAGGGGAAGGATACTGTAAAATCTCCAGTCATAAGTGGCATTTAACGGTTTTCCAAATTACTCAAAATTTTGGCTACTGGTTTTCCAGAACTGGTCAGAACCTGCTGAATACCACCTCTGCTTTTATCACACCAGGGGAATTGACTTCTTTTTTACTTTCTTTAACAGTGTAAGATCCTGCCTCTTTCTTCAAAACTGTACTAAGCAGTGGTGGAATTCAAATATTTTTGCCACCGGTTCATTGGGCGTGGTTTGGTGGGTGCGCTTTGCGTGTGTGCACACACTTTGTGTGCACCTGCACACCAAATGTGCACTTTGCACAGGTGCAGAGGCATTCTAACTCACCTCCTGCAAGCCTGCACAATCCCAGTCACTTCAGCAGCTGCTGCATGGCACTATTCTGTGCCGCGCAAAGCAACTGCACTTCAAATTCAGTGGATAAAAGTGAGTATGGAAGCCCGGGTGGGCAGGTGGGCCCAACAGCAGAGCAGCAGAGATAACTGGTTCGGTCTCTGCTGCTCATTGCTGCTACTGGCTTGCCAGAACCAGGCTGAACCAGAAGAATACCACCATTGGTACTGAGACACTTTGCCTGCCATCTCACTTGCAGAATTGTTAACTTTGTTCTGTGTTGCTGTCCAAGATTCAGTGATCTCACTAGCCATGGATGAATCATCTCTTTCCTTTTCTGTAATTTTCACAAGTTTGTTCTGCCTAATTTCTCCATCACTTTACATTCATTCCCAAAACTACAGAGAAGTTCTTTTATATGCATATATATACATCTTTCTATGAATTTTCCTGCACAAACTGCTTATTTCAACAAACATCTTTCATAACCTGTTTCCTCCTTTTGTTTACATATACTTTGGTTAAAAGTGTATCTAATGTTTATACTTTCTAATCTGGAATCCCACTACAATCTGTAGAGCCATGATGGCGAACCTGTGGCACGCGTGCCAGTAGTGGCACGCAGAGCAATTTCTGCCGGAACATGAGAGGTCAGCCGGAAGGGCCCCACTACACCCCCGCCAGCCAGCTTATTGTTGGGTATCTGCCACACATGGAAGATGCATGCATATGTATGTAGGCATGCGGTGTGTGGGGGTTTGCATGCGCATGCAAAGAGGCATGCAGTGCAAGGGGGTCATGCACACATGCACAGGAGGGTGGGAGAGTTACATGTGCATTGCATCATGGGTGCAGGCACATGAGCGTACGCACATGTGCATGCACGTGTAATTTTGGCACACAATTTGGAAAAGGTTAGCCATCACTGCTGTAGAGTAATATGGAAAATAAACAATAATTGTGTTCCATTTCATGGATTAGTTTGAAAATTATGAACCAGTTTAGTTCATATAGAGATGTGAATTGCAGCAAGATTCAATACTTGATCTTCTGGATATTAGGACCTTGAGGATGAGAAATTTATACCAAAGAGAAAATTATTGGTGACAAAAAAGGTTTCAAGAAGTAGTAGCAGGCAGATGTGCAAGTAGTTATTCCTTTTTTTAAAAAATAAAGTTTTATTTGGGTTTTCATACATACAAAATACAAGTAAAACATCTTTCCTGAAAATAGCATGGTCCTGGGTTGAACTCCTTTATACAGACACAAAACTCAATTTCATTCTCCTTTTTGTATTCTATTCCACATCTTATACTATTCTACATTTTCTATATTTTCTATAGTTTTTCCCCTCTTTTAATTTTCTCAATTT
>BHFT01034535.1:0-44924 GCA_004320025.1 Laticauda laticaudata | reverse complement strand
GGGGGGGGGGGAGTATGGTGTTACCAAAATCTTTGAAGGCAGTGCCCCTTGCCACTAGAGGGTGCAAAAACATGGATTTTCAGAAGGGAAGTCATCAAAATATCTATGTTCATCTTTAGAAAAATGTAACTTCCTGCTTGGCAAAGCCTATTAAATGTCTTGAAGGCAGCATCATAACACTGCAGTTGTTTAATATTGTGTGTATGAAGACAGCATTATGGTTTGTGAGACATAAGGATACCAATTGTGGTTTAATCAAACCATGAATAAACAAACCATAGGTTATCATAGTGTATGATGAATTAAGTATAGTCTGCCTAATGGGTTTATTCCAAAATCAAAAATTGTGTATGTTAACCAAACCATTTTAAAGAATACATATGTTGGATCTTTCTTAGCAGGTTGGCAAGGCAACAAAGAGGCCATATCCTGACTCACAAACAATATTCTGTCCAGAGAAAAAGTAGGATAAATAGTGCTTATGTGCAGATTTAAGCACTTCAGGAGAGTTCATGCTCTCTTGCATTTATGTGTTCAACCATTATTTTTATTTATTTAATGTATATCACATCTTTATTATTTTTTACAAACAATTCAAGGTGATCTAATATTACTACTTCCTCCTATTTTTCCCAGAACAACAACCTTGTGAGGAGAGTTGGACTGACAGAGAGTGACTGCCCCAAAGTCACCCAACTGGCTTTCATGGCTAAGGTGGGACTAAAACTCATAGCCTTAACCACTAGAACAAACTGGCTCACTTTATTATATGTGGTAGTTTTGCAAGTATGTGAAAATATATAAGATAAAGACAATAATGAGAATGCAGAAAATATTTAAGAAACACATACTAATAAAACCTGAAGCTTTTCTTTTAGGTAATATGGCAAACCAATTGAAAAACAATAGTTTCTCCACATGGTGACCGCTGTGAGGATTGTATTTGCCAAGCACTGGAAAGGAAAAGAGGTGCTGATGGTTGAAGAATGGATTTTAAAATTGACTGAATTAGCAGAGATGGTAATACTAATTGCTTTGATTAGAGATAATTAAGTAGACAGCTTTATAAGACACTGGAAGCTGTGGAATTTCTACATGTTAAATACAATCACATAGGGATTTGAACAAGAGCATGTTTGGATTAATTTATTGACTGTTGTAGTTTTACAAATATACTATGATCAGATGTTGGGTCAATTTGATTATCAAATAAAGATTCCCTCACTTGAAACATTTATTTAATATAGTATTCTCATTAAATTGGGGAAAAGCTTATAAATATTTGTAGACTGGTAATGTAAAGGGGAGGAGAATTTATCAGTTTTTCTTGGTTTTTTTCTCAGCATCCAGTCAGGATGAAGTTTATTTGTTTAAAGTTAAATTTATTTGATATTTGCATCATTTTTCCCCTTTTTTGTACACATTTTTCCTTTTTGGTTGTTCGTGTTGGATGTATGTTTTTCTATATTGCATTTTATTCTTGTTGATAAAACAATGTAGATGTGGATGTAATAGAATGTGGATGTAATAGTTTTGCTGTGCATTAAAATTCACCATCAGTGGGCTTATTGTGTATTCCAAACTTTTTGTTCAAAATAAAAGGCACAGTGAAATAGGAAGTCAGAATTCACCAGTTTCAGACTAGGCAAAATATCTGTTCTGCTCCAATCTTTTATTTTTCATATTTCCATGAGAACATGAAGAGCACAAAAAGGTTCCTTATAACACCCCATCAGCAAATATTTCACCACCACTTGGACCAATGCAATTTTAATGTTTAACGATGTTATTGTATTGATCTGCCAATCATCTCAAAATTGATTGGTAAGCTAGTCATACTGGCTGTTAATTAAAAATAAGAGCTAGCCCTGCTTGCTATATCAACTTGCTCTTGAACAAAGAGCAAATATAATATTTAATTTGAAGTAGTGTCTGATATCAATAAGATCCATTGCTCACTCTTTCATAACCTGATAACCTACAAGTATATGTCCTAGAATTTCTAGCCTTATAAGGAAAGGCTGCTTTGAGTCATAAAGACCAATAATTATTTATTCAACAGATTTATATTTTATCAAATTTATATGCCACTCATGTCACAGTACGACACTGAGTAGTTTACAACATTGTCTTGAATCTTATGAATCTTCAAAGAGTTCTATGTTCATTTCTCATATTATTTTACTCCTTTATTAAATATAGATACTCTGAAGTCGTTGGTTCCTTTGGACCTGTACCTATTTCTGCTGTGGTTAATATTTATCACTAAAGAATAAAACAGAATTACTTAAAGGAATTAGGATTACGCTACCTATTCTTTAACTGGAATTTACAATAACTGGAATTTACAATTTGCCAAGTTTAAAAACCCATATAGGGATAGCACAGCAGCACCATGGATAGCTCTGAGCAAGCAATTTGCTGCAGAAGCAGAAACTTTCACAGGCAACCCCCATCCCCCATCCTTTCACTTTTCTCTGGAAGATGAAAATCTCAAAGGATAAGCCACTAGCCTACAGTCTAAAAAAATCGGAGAATGTGGGGAATGGCTCTTCACTCCATACTCAAATATAATCTCTATATAATTTAATATAATTTTCTAAAAGGTTTAAAGTCATTATGCAATATATTGATTATTGATGCAAGGTATTAAAATACATGATTAAAAACAAGGAAGAAATATTTAACCATTCTCACATTATCTATATTGTGGTTGCTGTTCCTACCAACTAGTAATCAGATAAAGTGACAGCTTTGCCTTCTACTCAACACCCCTGAGAACTGCAGCTGTGATCAAAATTCAGCCCTTTATATCACACTGTAAGCCTTTGATGGTTGTACTCTATCCCAATCATAAACTTATATCCTTTGAGTTCAACTGAAATCTTGCATGTAATTATCCCATTTAAACACGTCAATTTAATATTTTACTCATTAGGAAAATATTTCATTCATTAGGAAAAGGACAAGGGAAGGTCAATGTATGTTGATCTTTTAAGAAAGGTCTTGCCCTCACTTGTGTGCTCTAACAACACCAACAGCCAGTGAGGGAGACAGCCTTAAATTGTCATCAGATGAATTGGTATAGAATATGATACTCCCTGGATTATGAGACTTGACTTAGATAAATATAACTATGCAAATGTTTCCATAACTCACATGCAATGTTTCCTTCCTGCTTTGAGCCCTTTGCATGAACTGATTTTTATTACCAGACCTTGGCTCTGCAATAGCTTCCTTCATCTTGGTTCTATCACTCCTTCCTCCATCGTGAACTGAGGTTTCCTGACAACCTTCTTGCTGGTTTGTTGCATGGAAGATGATAAATGGATCTACATGAATATTCTCAGGGGAGAGCACATGGTTCACCCTAGCTTCCTTTTCAGGAATTTATTCTGGTTCTTCATATGCAATAGCATAAGATACAGTGCGAATACTGATTAATATATATTGTAAACAATAGTTGAATTATACAATTGAGCAATAAGTTTTAACAGAGGTTGAAATCATTGTTTGTGAATTTGCTCTCCCCTGCAATTAATTGCCTTTCTGAAAGAATGAGTTTTCTCTGAGACACTCTGAAATTGTACATCACATTTTAGGATTATTTATTTCTCTACAAATTGAGACTACATGCCATAAAATGCAGATTTCGTACATTGAGCTCAACTCCTGGTGATTCTAAAATCTCCAGAAACCATGGGAAAAAGTACATCGCACAAAAAATAAATCATCTTCTAGATTATATTTGAATTGCATATTTCATTCATGGTAAGTGAATAAAATAAGGCCACTCCCCATATTTAATGTTCCTTAATAAAGGAATTTAAAACATGTTGGCATATATTTTGGGGATAAACTTGCAACTTCCCTGGATACTTTGTCAATTTTCACTTGATGCAATTATTACAAAGCTTGTAGGATTTTTCCCTTTAAAATTATATATTCTAAGAACATTAGCAATAGTGAATTACATTATTATAGTCATATTAAAGAAGGAACAGATTACCTGATACTCTCCAGATATTTGGCATTATAATTTTTATAAATACAGCACAGCATGTTCAGAGATTATTGGAAGTATAATCCAAAACAACCAGAGGATACGTCTTTCCTTATCTTAGATAATATGTTCCTATGGTATAACCAAAGTTTTCCTTCAACTTAAATGAGGTACTTTCTTGTTAATCGTATTAACATTTTGGGTTTTTTAGGTACAAGTCAGGTAGCTCTGATACAATTTCAACAAACACCAGTGTTTCCATGTGCTTGTTACCAATTCCAGGAAGTGAGGTTTACAAAAGGAGTGGTGGTGCTTTGCGTGTCCATGGGCTGGACCAATTCACATATGTAGGTTGAAGTACTTGAATTCTATCTTTCAAAACTTCCTATGATTCACTGAAGCTACAGGTTTTTCTCCTTCTGCAAAGGGATCTTGTTCTTGTTATAAAACTATTCTGGTCAAGCTGATTATGGGCAGTCACCTGTGCAATACTTAAATGGGATTTTTGATATTTAATATGAGTAGGGTATCATTATGATTGTCTATCAGATTGTTTTTTAACAACCACAATTAGGAAATATGCTTGAGCAATCTCAGAAATTGTAAACAGTAGTTTTGATTACCTGATCCATGCATTACATTTGCTAGGCAAACTTCTATCCTGTGATGGCTAGTTTGCATAAACAAAGAATTTTGAGGTGGGGTCTAAAGAAGCATGTTGCCTTATAATGTCAAATTATCCTTTCTTTAAACAGGTAATAAACGTGCTGATGAATCAATATACAGTATATGATCTATGGAAGTATAAAATAAATTATTCTTAGAAATTACACAAGGAAATTTTCATAGATGGTAGGTTGTATAAGTAATTTTAATTCATTATGATAAGAATCAAGTTTAAACAATCCACAAACTCATAATTAATTGAAGATATTGGGTGATTAGACAATCTAAGTCATAAACTAATAGCTCATTTCACACAATAAAGAATTATGTGGTTTGTTGGTTTTGCCTTTGGTAACTCTATCTGTATCTTCTTCAACTGTGCTTGAATCTAGTTTGTATAATAGGAAATTAACTACCTTAGATTAGTTTTGAATTGTGTAGTTTACAATGTAAGTATTGATACAGCTATGAATTCTCTAACCTCAATCTTGCCCACCTACCTTATGGATAAATTAATGCTAATGTACCTTATATAGGACTGATTTAGGATCACACTTACAAATTTGTAGCATCCTGACTAAGTGCCACATTATAATTTCCAATTTAATATTTAATTATTCATCTTTACGGACATATTGAACATCAATTGCACCCATTAATAGTTTTATTTCTTTCAAAATAAATCTAGTAATAATAATCTATCTTCATACTGATATTGGTACTACATCAATTTATAAAAAAAACATGCTACATTTTTAGGTATCTTTTATCTATGGATAAGTTGGAAATGCAAAGCACAAAAAATATTGCTTCCTTCTGAGACCAAACTGGACTACTGTAACACATCTGTATTTAATGACAATTACTGAACTGCCATCACATCGATTGAAACATTTCAAAATACATGAATAATTTTATTCCATTGGTTCTTGAACTAACTACATATGACATAGTATAAATATTATTAAATATACTGGTCTAATGGTTAAGGCATCAGGCTAGAAAGCAGGAAAGTGTGAGTTCAAGGCCCGCTTTAGCCATGAATGCTAGCTGGATAATTTTGGGCCAGAAAGTCACTCTCCCACTCAACTTACCTCACAGGGTTGTGTGAAGCCTACTATAAACTACACATGCAAGGGAACTAGGTTGCATGCTCCTCCCCACATCCCCACCTCATACATTATATGTTGTAGCCCAAAAGAAAGCAACTTGAAGTTTGGACCACACTTCTATAATTTCTGACCATTGTTTATGATAAGGTTTAAGGGAGTTGTGCCCAAACATCTGGAGGACATGATTTATATCCCTAAAAGAGCCTTAATTTTTAAGATGTAAAAATAGCAACCATAGAGTTAACAATATGAATCTTCCTATTTGGAAAACATCAGACAGGGGAAGCTGAGGTAAAAATCTAAACTGGGAATAGACAACCTAAGGCCCTTCAGAAACTGGAATTGTCTTTCAAGTTTCTGTGGAGTATCAATGGCCTCTTGTAATTTACAGGTGGAGATTAGCTTTATAACAGAAGTGTTGTTGAATCTGAGCCCTCCTGTTTCCCATTTAATAATACTCTAACCTCTGTAGTACATTGATCCTTTGACTGAATGTCAAATCATTGATATAATGGAATAAAATGATATAAGTAATAGTACATGTCCAGCCAAAACAAATAATCCTTAGAACTCTTCAAACTTAAAATTTGCAATACTATTGTGTAAATTATCTTTTATGTAATGATTTTTGCCACAAAAATTAACAGAAATACTTTAAGAGCAATAAATTGTTTTTTGGGGAAAGACACCCATTCCTGGAGAAGATTCCTAATGATCTATTCAGACGGCCCAATAACTAAAAAGTCTCAAATTATGGATTTGGAGTATCATGAAAAGGGAGAAAACTGATAATTATTTAATATTTAATTCCATTTTTTACTGCTAGAATGGATTTGGGAGATTTTATGCCTCAGATTCCAAAATAATTCACCTTGGATTTTATGAAACTTGTTATGACTCAGAAAGTGTCATTTCCTATTTCATTTCAGGTAGCAAAATGTCTTAGGCCAGCCCAGTGACAGAATATCCTGCACTTGTCGTTTTTCTCCATGTCATAGAGGAGAGGTAAAGCATACGTTTGTAGAACTACCAGTATGTTTTAAAACCTGAGTCAGAATAAATGAAGCTGTCATAGGACCACAAAACTAGTTTGATTTAATCAGGTTGTTCCTGTTACATTTCTTTAGGATGAAAGAAAATAAGACACAACAGGCACAGCAACAATCAGGCATACAGACAGAGAACTGTAATCAGTGTAGGAAGGCATGGAGGAGGAAATGGAGACTGCCAATAGGTGTGAAACTGCATTTAAATCACTTGGCCTTCAGAAACAGTTTAGTTTAGATATTACACTGAACCAATGTTTTCTAACTGTATAACTTTTAAGATGTGTGGATGCCAACTTCTAAAATTCCCAAGGGAGGCTGCTGGCTGGAAAATTCTAGGAACTGAAATTCACCCAAATTAAAGTTATCAAGTTTGAGAAACACTGCACTAAAGGCTAGGTCCCACTGGCCGATGGACGCAAAACTTATGCATAAAGGACACAGCGGACAAGCAAAATTTCGGGGGTGGCTCCATCCATTGTCATCCGCTTCAAAAAGTGGTGATGGTGAAAATTTTGCATAAACAGTACATGGAAGAAGGAACAGACAATGGTAGTATGTAGCGGGGATGTTAAAGGATGTTCATTCGGAAGCCTAGTGGATGAAGCAGCATGCTCACAGTACGCGCAAAAGAAAGGGGATGCAAAGCGTGGATGTATATCGGATGCAAACGCATCCTTTCTATTTCCATGGCCTAACTAACGTGTGGTAAACGTTCCCGTGTACCTTTTGTTCCTCCGCTCTTTCCGGTTTTCAACTGAAGTGGATGTGAGTTGCGACCGGATGCCCAGAGGATGCACGAGAGGATACAGGGCGGAACGTTTAGCAGATGATAATGGACATATGAACGTTTGTTGCTCGTATGTCGCGATTACATCGTACACGGCGGAAGTTCATTACCGTTCACAAAGTTTTTGTGCAGCTCAAAACTTCTTGCGCGCTGAAATCGGCAGTGGACGGTGCTCGATGGGATAGAGCATATGAAAAACAATGTATGGCATGAGTACGCAATGGAATGAATAGCTTTTCCAACGGATGGCAAGCTTTTTTTAATGTTTTACATCCTCTTTGCATCCATAAGTGCAGTGGGACAGGGGCTTAAACAAAAATGTGATTTGGTTTGAGCTTATAGCTTAATCATAGTGGTGTATAAAATGAAAATTATGCCTCAGTAATGCTTGAATCCAACTGTGTTTATTCAAACAAATCACAATTAAAATTAACAATTGTTTAGTGCAATGAATCATTGTAGAATAGCTCAACACTTCCATCCATCAAAATTTCTGGCTCTACTAGGGATGTGTTTAGTCCACTCAAAATCTTTTGTAAATAATGTTCCCATGCCTTTTAAAACATTTTACAAACATACTTCTGCACATACACTTGTATCTTCACATTTTATTTAAAAACTAATTTAGTTATATTCCTTATTTTATCCCAATTATTTCAAAACTGCAGTGCAACAGTCCTTGTTTATTAATTTAAAACACTTTGTCTTTGCATAGTATGGAGACAAAAATTCCAAATCCAAGGAATTGGCCTGTATAGTATCAAGATAATAGATCTTATTAATTCATTTTTTAAAGCTGTCAATAGTAAGAGAAGTTTATCTTATCTCTCTAATTGCATCACTGCACAGCTGATATCATCTGCCTAAGAATTATCAATATGATATGCACCACTTCAATATATGGCATTTTGTATCCAGTGGGACTTACAAAAGTAAGTTTACACACAATTCATTTCTATGCCAACCTTTTCCACAATTTAAAATAGTATCGAACAGTCCAGTACCAACCCACAGGTTAATTAGAATGTAAGGGTTATTTTGGCCCAGAATGCTGGGGTATGTTTTAATTCCAATCAAATTTGTGATTGTTGTCAAAGGATTTGTTATGCCATTGTGTTGTTTGTTCAAACTGCTTCTGTGTTCTCATATTGAAAGTTGCCCCTTGGTTCTTTGGGATTTTCTGCTTGTTGTTCCAAGAACTGGCCACTACAAAGCAGAAATTGTAATATATTGTGCCCTTTCACCCAGATGAATTATCTGAAAATAGCACCATACAAATTTAATTTTAGGTACTGAGTTTTCCTTAGATATCTTTCTTAATAAGTTTATTTAAAAATGCTTGCCTTGTATTTTAAAATTCGGGATCGACTTTTGTTAAATCCTAAAATGCCAGTGTGGGATTGTTCCCTTCCCCTTGCCAAAAACAAATATGTTCAAATATCCATGTGAAAAGTTAAGAAAAATTTGATGGGAATTCTTTAACCATAATTCTACCACGTGTATCTCGAAAAAGGCAGGGGCGGGGAGAAAGGCAGAACGTCCTTTCCTTTGGAAAGAGTGGAGTGGCACTGCAGTTTTGCTCCAAAGGTAAGGGCCATTAAATGTGGCTCAGGTGTCTTGAGGACGACTGAGGTGGGAAAAGGAGTTTCCCCCAGATCTGCATTGAAGAAATAGAAGCCGAGGGGGCATCTAAATGGGCGACAGCAAGCCATGAGCCCACCGCGCCAGGCAAGGCTTGAATGACTGCAATGCTCCCTGCCGCTTCTCTCTTCTGCAGGAGCTGCCGCTCGCTGGCTGGGGTGAGCAAGCTTGCTTTTCCTCGCCTCCTGCCCTTCCTGTAATGAATGATGCAGGAGAAAAAAAGAGGCGGCGGTGGAAGAAGAGGAAGAGGAGGAGGAAGAAGAGGGGGAGGCGGCTGCCACCGCCGCGGCTGCTCCTCTGAAGCACAAATCCTCTGCAACCCTTCCAGGAGGAGGAAAAGCAGCTTTGCCGCTATGAGCTTACATCACAATCCCAGCTCTGGCTGCTGCCGCTTTTCTGAGCAGCAAGCAGGCGGGGAGCATCTGAGCCAGCCCGGCGGGGACGGCCAGCAGCTACCTCCTCGGCGGCAGCAGGCCGAGACGAAGCGGAGGATGATGCCCGCGGGCGGGGGCGGCGAAGGCCAGGCGCCCCCTAGGGTTGCCCCGCCGCAGCCGTCCCCTCACCCCGGCCGGCCTCTGCTCTCCGCTTCCCGGCCCTCCGTGGGGACGCTACGTTGGGACGAGGTGCCCGACGACTTCGTGGAGTGCTTCATCCTGTCGGGCTACCGGCGGCTGCACTGCTCGGCGCAGGAATGCCTGGCCTCGGTGTTGCAGCCCACCAACGAGACGCTCAACTTCTGGACCCACTTCATCCCTTTGCTGCTTTTCGTCGGTAAATTCTGCCGTCTGCTGGTGTTGCGCGAGGCCGGCGACCTGCCTTTCCATCACCCGGCGCTGCTGCCGCTGTGGTGCTACGCCTCGGGCGTCCTGCTCACCTTTGCCATGAGCTGCACGGCCCATGTGTTCAGCTGCCTCTCGCTTCGCCTGCGTGCCGCCTTCTTCTACCTGGACTACGCCTCCATCAGCTACTACGGCTTCGCCAGCACGGTGGCCTATTCCTACTACCTGCTGCCCAAGCTGAGCTTGCTGGAGCCGCGCATGCTCAGTCGCTACCTGCAGCAGCGCCTGGGCTGGCACGTGGACTGCAGCGCGCCCATCGCCGCCTACAGCGCGCTGGTGTTGCCGGTCGCCTTCGCGCTGGCCGTGGCCTGCACCGTGGCCTGCTGCAAGAGCCGCTCCGAGTGGTGCGCCTACCCCTTCGCCATCCGCACCTTCGTCTTCGTCATGCCGCTCAGCATGGCCTGCCCCATCATGCTGGAGAGCCTCTTCTTCGACCTGCAGGACCACAACCCCACCCTCTTCCTGTACTTCTACCGCCGCTACTTCTGGCTGCTGGTAGCTGCTTTCTTTAACGTCAGTAAGATCCCCGAGCGGATCCACCCGGGCCTCTTCGACATCATCGGCCACAGCCACCAGCTTTTCCACATCTTCACGTTCCTCAGCATCTACGACCAGATGTTCTACGTAGAGGAGGGCTTGCGGCACTTTCTTCAAAGCCCTCCGCCCACCTCGCCTACGTTTGCGGGTACCGTCGGCTACATGCTGGGCTTGATACTGTGCCTTGCCCTGGTCATCCGGAGGTTTTTAAATGGCCAAGAGGTTTGCAAACAGGAATGAGGTAGCTTTCCTTCGGGGTGTTTCTGTTGTTATTGTTATTGTTGTTGAAGTTTTTACTGAAATTATCTGTGGCTGCTGCTTTTGCTACAAGAATCCGCGAGGTCGGCTCTTCCTAGGGAAAGAAAGGCCAAGCACTACTACCGAGCCCTGATCGAACTCCTTTGAAAAACGGCTGTTTCTCTCGAAACAAAAACAGGTTTTTAAAAAAGAAGACTTAGGCAACCTTCTATTTATTGCTGCTTAGCACACAAAGAGAAGCCATTCTAGAATTACTGCTTGAAATCTACGATTTGATCCTTTATTACATTGTTTGTAAGTAATCCTCCCTCTCTGAATTCCATTTAATGGACACAAGATCCTGTTTTTTTCAGGGGAAATATTATGCATAGACTGTGAATACTAGCTGCTGGTTTCAGTCTGACTACTTGATGGTATTGTTAGTTAGCAATATACAATTGATCTGCACTGACAAACATCTGATATTTAAGATCTGATTTGCATGCAAATCTTGGGATTTTATGCACTCAATAATGTGGGTATATGTGTTTTTTGAAGTCATATACACTGGAATTGTGTTTTTAACAAATTGAGATCTGTTTTAGCATTAACAGTCTTGTCTCAAAGACAAACATGGGCCATACACATTTCTTGTAGAGATTTATTTAAGTGGCTGTGAATTAATGTAAAGACAGGTTTGATCACAAGTTTTTGGTCCTACAATGAGAAAAAGATTTACTTGTGATATATCTTTTCTGATATATCTTCTTTGATTCTTGCATGAGGCTGCTTTTGTAAGATGCTTTGATCCCCTTTGATCCTGCTGGTTTGTTGCTGACCATTTAAACAGAACAAAGAACTACAATGTCATCTTTAGAACAAATAAAGTGACAGATTTAGCTATAATCCATAATTGGTTTTGGCTTAGGTGACCATAATCTGTTACTCCATTCAACAAACCATGGTTAAGCAACCCTAGTATAAATCTAATGATTAGTTTGTACATTAGAACCAGGGAAGGAATATTCTGCTATTTTAAATATATGCCTATGCACCAGCAAGTTTAAGAAGCTTTTATAATTTGTTTATATCAGTTATACTGGACTGGTTTCTTCTAAACAAAGGAGTAAATTAAAATTAATCTGAAAGAGTACTTACAACAATCAGTAATGACAGTTGGTGTCCTCTTTGTTATGCTGGGATTTATGACAGCAGCAAATTTGATGCAAACTGTAGACAAAATTTGAGGTTTCCAGAGAATTATAACTGATAGATGAATCCAGGATAGCTGCCATATCCTTTAAGAAAGGAAATGTATTTTCTTATTGGTGGCAATTGTTATCTCAGGACTACATCTAAAATATAAAAATGTCTAGATTTTGGTATGTAATTCATTAGTAAAAGTTATGATGACAAACTTGGTTGCACACAGAAAAAAAAATCAAAATGGTACTATTTGAAGAACAACCATTTTAGATTTATTATGGCTTGTGTTTTTAAGTTCTAAAGCATTTCTACATCCTATGTGCAAAGTCCTGATTTGATCAATTGAGATATATATATAATAGGTATAAAACACTCTAATCTGCCTTTTCTAGTTTATATGTGGTCCTCCAAAGTCATTCTCCCTGTAAATTAATGCCAGTATTTTTTTAAAATTTTTTAACCTGCCTTCCTTTATTCATTTTATAAATAACTCAAAGCAACAAATGCATCTAATATTCCTCCCCCTACTGTTTTCTCCCACAATAAGTCGGTTGGGGTGAGAGTGACTGGCATAAAGTCACATAGCCAATTTTTCATGCCCATGGTAGGCCTGATACTCTTGGTTTCTAGACCTTAACCGCTACTCCAACCTTATTTTTTAATCTTCAATCAATATTATTTTTTGGTTTGGTCCCATTTACTTTTGAACTACACATTCTCCACGATACTCATAAAATTCCTCAGCACCAATAACCATTGTGGAAAAACAGTGATAAAACTGATTAAGATAACACTGACTAATTAACCACTTGCCACTTTTTTTCAGGACACCGAGGATTTGCTTTTTGAGGCAGTTTCTTCACTCTGCCTAATAGCAGGGCTGGCCCTGCTGTAATGTAACATGAAACATTGCGAATTGTGGTTTGGATATAGTAACTAAGCTTGCATTTAAATTTGTGTAGAGCAAGGGTGTGAAACTATTTCACTGAGGGCCGCATGAGGGTTGTGTTTGACCCTGGGGGGGAGGGGGGAATGGCCAGAGTGGGCGTGGCCAGCTTGACATCACTCATGTCAGGAACACCTGTGATGGCTCAAGCACTTTGCCAGTGAAAACAGGATCCTGAGCTGTGTTTTTAGCTGCAAACGGCCTCCTGCAACCCTCGGCCAGCAAAAATGGAGCTTGGGAGAATTGCATTACAGAACCTGGATGAATTTTTGAACTTTGTACTCTTCTCCTATCCTCTGTATGCTTCTTGAATCAAACGAGGTTTCTGGGGAATATAGCAGTAGCACTTAGACTTATACACCGCTTTATAGTGCTTTACAGCCCTCTCAAAGCGGTTTACAGAGTCAACATATTGCCCCCAACAATTTGGATCCTCATTTTACCCACCTCGGAAGTATGGAAGGCAGGCTATCCACTGTTCTTAATACTGTGGCAATGTGTTATTTATTGTCCAGTTTATTGGCTACTTGATATTGGGACATTGTCTGCAATGCAACACAGGATGATAATCCAGGGCTTTTAAAAAAAAGTTCTTGTCTAAAATGGGCATTTCCCTTTTTGTAGAAGATTGACATAGCCCACCCCTCCTCCTCCTCCTTACAAACAGGAATTTTTTGCCATATACAAGTAGACCTCGACTTACAACCACAATTGAGCCCAAAATTTATGTTAAGTGAATTCTGCCCCATTTTGCAACCTTTCTTGCCACCATTTTTAAATTAATCACTGCAGTTGATAAGTTAGTAACCCAATTATTAAATGAATTCAGCTTCCTCATTGACTTCGCTTGTCAAAAGATTGCAAAGGTGAGCCAGTTGCCAAGCATCACATGATCATGGGGATCCTACAAAATTTGTAACTCTGAAAAATTGTCATGTCAGTTTTTCCAGTGTCATTGTAACTTTGAACAGTCACTAAATACACTGTTGTAAGTCGAGGACTGCCTATATCTAAAACAACTCAGTGTTGTACAATTGTGTACAAATTTTGTACAGATGATATTTTAAAAATTGCAGTATTAAAACCTGAAAACTATTTATTCTCCAACAAAAAACCTCCAAACAATCTTTAGTGTGGACTGCAAAGTAGCATTTTTTCACATTAATATTAATT
The DNA here is from genome assembly GCA_004320025.1 of Laticauda laticaudata. Lineage (NCBI taxonomy): Eukaryota > Metazoa > Chordata > Lepidosauria > Squamata > Elapidae > Laticauda > Laticauda laticaudata. Next base: position 30,728 of record BHFT01034535.1, on the reverse strand, counting down.
TATAAGAAACTAGAACCACAATCTCTTCTATTCTGATAACTGATTGCAAAACCTGGAAGATTATGAATGATGACTATTTTCTGTCTTTCAAATGCTTAAGTTTTTCTTCAAAAGTCATTTTGCTTACTATTTAGACGTTTGGACCCAACAATTATTTTTGTTTTGCAATTATGCATATAGTTGTGTTAAAACCTACGGAGAGCAATCATTCATACCTCTGATGAAATGATGTCTATTTATTGCTGGCCCTCCACTTACGACAGTAATTGAGCCCAAAATTTCAGTTAAGTGAGACAGTTATTTAGTGAGTGTTGTCTCATTTTACAACCTTTTTTTCCTCAGTTGTTCAGTTAATTATTGCAGATGATAAGTTACCATTTGTTAAGTGAAGCTGGCTTCTCCATTGACTTTGGTTGTCAGAAGGTCGCAAAAGGTGATCACATGACCTTGGGACACAGCAATGTTCATAAATATGAACCATTTGCCAAGCTTCTGAATTTTGATCACACGTTGTAACTTTGAACGATCACTAAATGAATTTTTGGAAATCGAGGACTACCTGTAGTTGTACTACCGTAATAGAATTTTCATGTTTTATGACTTAGGTTTTATGTTATTTTACCTTTTGGTTTATTTTAACATGAATATAGCTGTTCCTCAAAATTTCATGTCATATTTCTCATTCCTTAATCTTGTATCTTTCGGCTTGAATTCTATTTCTCTAGCAGCAAAAGTAATATTCATTTTAGTTGATCTGAATAAAATACTCCTCAAGTAAATGTAAGTATAGCAACAGAAAATATACATTTTGGCATTACTGTAGTTGAAGAAAATGATACTTTATTCCTTTATTTCTTTCATTTCAGCAGTTTATCTGTTGTTTCCAAATTCTTTGTATTGCAGTTCATGATTCACAAGAGTCTTGAAGTTAGTCTCTGTTAGTTAGTGTATGTGTGTTTTAAGATTCTGATTTACAATTTCATACTGGTTTTATGGATAAAGATTGCCAGGTTACAAATGAAGAAGGCTGGAGCACTAAAGTCTACTTTATTTTGAAATTACAGCAAGTTGTAATAAACAGCTGATTCTATTTTTGATCAGATATTATGTCAGTATTCAATTTTAAGGCTTTTAAATCATTCCTTTTTTATATAGGATCTATAATTCCAATACTACATTCACTATAAAGGCATAATAAATGTGCATTTTGATGTTCTAGTGAAAAACTGATTATTCTTCAGTAACAGATTTATCCATTGAGTTGAGAAATTAATATATCTTCACAGACCAATTGTACACAAACAGCTAACCAATCTAGAGAGATTATCCTGTGTACAAATATATTTGTAGATACATTTTATCCATAAGTGTTATATCAGTCAAGCCAACAACTATGAATAATCATCACAGTAAAAATAATAAGTTGGATATAAAGTAGGTTGCAGATATTAAATCCTCTTAATATCAAAAACTGGTAAGATAACGCAAATATAGCTAACTCCAAATAAAAATGCAAAACTATGGTTTAAGTTAATATTCAAACTATGATTTATACTGACCATGATTAAACATTACACTTATATCAAACAACTTTATGCCCTGTTTTTTTGCAATTTTCCAGCTGTTGAATATGCAGAAAAGTTAGCATAGTGCTTATTTGAGCAATTTATACAGTGTGTGAATTGTATCTATGTTTAGTTTCTCTTGAGACTAATTTTGCCCAGTGTCCATATTGCAATGTTTGCCTGTAAGTTTTTGCAATGTTTTTCTTGATTTCTAAAATATTTTTAAATGTGGCAATCTGTATGAATTCAGGCATAATCCATCTAAATATTATTTGGGGTATAATACAGCCCAAATGACAATAATTGCAATGATGTGCCAGAAATAACTAAGCTGGTCTTGAAATTATTTGTCTTATTTTATTTGGAAGATAAAATTTCAAGTATCAATTTGACAATTAAGAAAGGAATTAAGAAAGAAAATAAAATGGAAAAGACACAGAGTTAATGGGTTTTGTTTTTAAGGGGGAAGAACTGAGTTCTGTATATAATCTAAATTTAAAGAAAGCTTTTAGAGTAAGCTCTACAATTAGTTTTTCACGCTTATCAGTTGCTCTGTAAGGCACATACTACAAAGCAGAGTGAGATTGTAGTGAGCAGTAAAAATACATTTGATCTTTGGACCATGTGATAGCCTCTATTTATAGTTCAATTACAGATAAAAGTTTATAGTGGTGAGTTGCTGCTAGTTATCATTAGAGCTGTTGATGTTATTCTTCCCACTTTCACACTTACAGATTTTGCTTAGAAATTTGATTTGCATACAACATATTATTGCTTCTTGCTGAAGCATGGTAATAATCCCAGACCTAGTTGTGACTTTCACTTAAAATTTTTATGATTTCCTGAATATATCAGAGACCAATAATTCCATTTAAATTTATCATCTTAATTTAAAAAAACATTAATTACTTAAAGCCCTATATACTCCATTGCAGAATTTCTATGTTGAAGCAAATGCTTCCTTTTATTGTGCTAAAAGATATGCAAAGAGCATTATCAGATTGATTTAATGCAATCATTACTTAATGGTAATTATTCATCAGCATGGACAAAAAATAAAAACAAACTATAATGTGGAAACCAAAATTCTTGCTTGGTTTCTGTTGGTTCAAGTCAGTATTTCTTAACATTTCTGAGGAATTCTGGGAGTCAAAGTCCACAAATCTTAAGGTGCCAAGGTTGAGAAAACTGGTTTCAGTTCATGGCAGAAACCCTGCAAATTATTTGTGATTAACAGCCATTGCCCAAGTTACGAGCAGACAGAAGAGTTTTCCAGTTATGTATTGGTATGTGCAAATTGCAAACATGTAGTTTGCTCTTGAGCAGGGGCCTCCAACCTTTGCAACTTTAAGCCTGGTGCACTTCAACACCCAGAATTCCCCAACCACCTTTGCCTTGGCTGGCTGGGGAATTCTGGGAGTTGAAGTCCACTAGGCTTAAAAGTTGCCAAGGTTGGAGATCTCTGCTCTTGAGGATTACTGTGGGCAAGTTTTACATTGCTTGAATAATGTTTACTTGAGATTGTTTCTTAAGACTTTCTGTAATATGTCCAAATTTTCCACTTTGCTTAAGAAAGTTATGGAAAGAAAAGTTGTTCAGTGGCATAGGAAAAAGAAGGCAGTCATATTAAAACAATCTGTAATAGCATGTAGAACAAGCTTTTCCAATGCAAAGTTCTTCAGATGTCTTGAATGATACCTCTGTTACCACTAATCACTCCACTAATGGCCATACATTAAAAGTTAGGTTGTAGGTTAATACAGCAGGAGGATGACACATTCAATATGGATGTTTGAGAGGTTTAGCAACATTTTTACAGCTATGTTTAGTGATACTCACCTATTTTGTATCATTACTCTATTGTATTCCTGCAGTTTGCCCAAAATTTTAAGTGCAGCCTACAGCCCCAGACAGCTGACTACTAACCAGGGGCTTTTTGCAAGAGAGTATAGGGTAGTTTGGATGCAGTTCATCCCAGACTGTTGCTGGAACTTCATGGAGTCTCTAGGTCATAGGTACCATCCCATTATGCATAGCTGTATTTTTAGAGAGGCATCTTCATCTCATCCTTCTTTGTTTGGTTAGTCACAATCCAAAGATTATCCAAAAATGATCTAAATAGATCATTAAGATCTATTTAGAAGAAATGGATAACTTATTCATTGCTCGTAGTAATTTTAAAAACTGAAGAAATCTACATGGAAAGGCTATGCATGTAATTTTGTGTTGGACATAGAAATAGAATAGCCAGAATATCTCCCCTCGCCTCCAAGGAAATCAAGTATGGAGTTTAATTAAATTACGTAGCCATTTCAACAGAAAGTATAATTTGATCATTTTCTCACTATATCAGTAAAAACATTTCATTTTAATATTCATATTAGCACAACTACAGTGTAAAAATGTTCTGCTAAGGTGAACATCATACAGATACTGCTTGCATTGCTTTCTGAGTACCATGCATGTAGTATTGGCCAAGAAATGCACCTTATAGCTTATACCTAGATGGGAACATAGCATTAAAATAAGGAGTTCCAGAAATTTGGTTACAGTTTTGTGCTCGAGGGTGATATAGTCATACATAAGTTATTCAGAAATATTGATCTTAGTCACTCAACATGAAAACATAGGTGAATTCTTAAACTATCTTAATGAGTGTCATACTGGCATTTTTAGTTTTTAAAATGTGTGCTAACAGCATTAAAAACACATTGTGATCTAAACATGCAAACAGTTTTCAAATTTGAAACAAGATTTTGTATACCATAAAATAAAAAATGGAATGGAATAGCAAAGATCCTGTTGCAAGAGAACCTTCAATTTATGGAACTGCCTATACCTGTGATGGCGAACCAGAGCCATTTGTGTGGGCATGTGAGCCTCAGCCAAACTTACTTGCACTGCGCATGCGCATGCCTCCAAGCTGATTTTTGGCCCGTTTGAGGCAGTTTTCGGTCTTCCAGAGGCTTGAGGGAAGTCTCTGCAGCCTCGGGAGGCTGAAAAATGGACCTTCCGGAAATACCGGAAGTGCCCGTTTTCAGCCTCTGGAGCCCAGGGGAGGCCATTTTCACCCTCCCGGGGGTTCGAGGAAAACCCCTGCAGACTTTGCAGGCTGAAAAACAGGCCCATTTTGGCACTTCCAGTATTTCAATGTTTGCCTGTAGGTTTTTGCAATATTTTTCTTGATTTCTTGAAATACTGAAAGTGCCAAAACGGGCCCATTTTTGTCTTCCCGAGGCTGCAGAAGCTTCCCTCAAACCTCCAGGAGGGAGAAAAGGGCTCAAACAGGCTGAAAATCAGTTGACAGGCACGCACATGTGCAGTCCAGGTAAGGGGGCGGGATGTTACACGTGCATTGTGTCTGCCGACATGTGCACTTTTGGCATACCACAATAATAAAGTTCACCATCACTGGCCTATACCTCACAACTTTTCTTGGAGGGCTAATGGCTATTTAGCTTTCAATTTTCAGGGTTTGGACAACATGTTTAGATGTTGAATGAGGTATAAAATAAATAATAGAAAGTTTGGTCTGTGGATGTTATTTATTTCTAATATTATAATGTCTCTTAACAACAATGTGGCACATATATCTGAATACTCAAATATTTATTTGAGTTATAGACGACTATAGAAAGTATCACACATTTGAGGATTTATAGCCCTTTGATGATAAACTGTTTAAAAGAATATTTTGAAATCTATGTTTACATTTAAGTAGGTCTTACCAAGTGTAATGTGGGCGTTTTAAATAACATGTCTTAAGAAGGCATAGAAAAATCATCAGAAAAGGTTTCCTTTTTCTTTTCAAACATTGATTTATAGGCACACTTTCATTTGCAATATGAATAAGGTATAGCTATTTAATTGTAATATTTTAAATAATGTTTTGGTGTAAGTTAGTTGCTTTGGGTTTTTGTCAAGAGAGAAAGTGGTATACTGAATTGAGAGGCAGTGAGAGAGAGGGCCCCAAAGTGACCTTGAACATTCTTACAGTATTTAGAAAACAGTTATCAATTAGCATTTATTTAAAATATTAAAAGAAGCCACTTTAAATACAATTGCATAGTGATTGAGCTTCAAAGCATTCATTCTAGTCAAAGGTATTTTCAAGAAAGTAATTCAAATATCACTGATCATACAACACTATTTTTAGAAATAGCTTTTCTGAATGATAGAAACATAGTGCAGTTGAGGTCAGAAGGACAAAATACTGTGGGGAACTTTAAATATCTTGAAATATTGAAAGCTGATATTAATAAAGATCTGGGGAGATTTGAAGGACAAGTGTGCTGCAGCCAATCTCCATAGAAGAATTTGAATTTATGCCAGGTTAAGAACCTGGATTTCAGCCAGTGATTTTCATTGGGCGCTGTAAGAGGAAATCCAGAATATTTGGGACCTAATCACAAGGTGTTATGCCAAGCTTGCATTTTAGGAGTATTTTAAGTTCAATTATTTTATACATGGTTATTATGTATATTATTCTTGCTAATTGTATTATTTAGAGAAAGCAGCAGCATGCTCGTTAGTGCAGTCTCTTCTAAAGAAGAAAATGTGTGGGGGTTTTTTGCTTCAGTTCATAAGAGCCCAAGGGAATTTCTTCTCTGTCTCTACTGAAATCAATGGGGACTATTCTCTCTTGTGTAGAATTAAAAATTCAGACTTATGCAGATGTAGTCTGCCTTATTTTCAGAATTTATACAAATCCATCCATGTTTGCATAAACAGTTAAATCCTCTGGCATGAAGATTTTTAGTTTTTGATATTTGCTTCTTCCCCTAAAGCTATCCTGTAAGACAGTGTGAAAATGGTAAATGTGCAAGTGATGTCGCCCTCTCATGGACCTACATCATTTCAAGTATTAGATTTTCCCTCTCAAGGGATGAAGGATGGATAGTTGGATAGATGGATGATATGCCATCAAATAATTTTTGACTCGTGGTGACCATATACATTTTCTTCATGAAGGTCTGTCTTTAACTTGGTCTTCCAATGGTACATTCATTGCCACTGTCACTGAATTCATCCACATTGCTATTAGTCATCCTTTTCTCTTTTGTTGTGCCTTTCCCAGAATTACAGCCTTTTGAGTCTTAACATACTATGTCCGAAATAGGATAATTTGAATTTAATAATTTGGAGAATAGTAGTAGGCAAAAAACTGCAGATTATAGGTGACTATTTCTCTAGTGTGGGAAAATATGAACGTTTTACCTCCCCCAGTTGAAAATATGAAATCCATACAGTATGTTCCAATGCTTTGCATTTCTTTATCACTTGGGAATAATGTATCACGTAGGTTGTGAACAACCACAGAGAGGTCTGCTTGGATTTGAGACCTCCTTGAAGATATTATTTCCTTGCTTACATTATTTTAATTTATTTTCTGGACGATGCATAAGATGGAAAGTTTCCTAGAAGCTAAATTTCACTATATTACTGAGATTGGTAAATTGAAATGGAAAATTAATTTTTACTATTAACTACAACAACTTACCTTATTTTGGATACTTGTTTAATAATACAGTAATAATGTAATATTGTAATATAATGAAAGTCTTCAATACCCTTTTCCCCAAAGAGTCACCTGAATGGTGTCTAGCAAAACAAGAAAAAATGCAAAACAATTTTAAAATGCACTTTAGAAATCTTTCAGTAAAAACGAGGTAAGAATCATACTTCAGAATTGTGCATTTCATTATTTTAGAGTAATGAAAAATAATTCTTAAAGAAGGGGTTGTACTGCAAGGGAAAAGAAGTAATCTATTTGAAATGTTGCAATTCCTTAAAATTTTAATTTATGTACTGTAAATCATAAACATCATAACAGAATGTGTCTGAACATAAAAATGTCTTTCTAAGGCAGAGGTGTCCAAACTTGGCAACTTTAAGACTCACAGACTTCAACTTCCAGAATTCTCCAGCCAGCATAGCTCTGAGGAATTCTGAGAGTTGAAGTCCAAAAGTCTTGAAGTTGCCAAGTTTGGAGACCCCTGTTCTAGGGAAAAGTGTTTCTGTTGTAATGGGATCAAATTGTCTTTGATCTTGAGCAAAATTCTTTCATACAGTGGCTCTTATGATATGAAAGTGGTAACCCACTAATATAGGGTATTTCTGTGGGCTATTTCAGTGTGCCTTTCCTGTCTGCTGCCAAGCCTGGGGACATTCTCAAGGACACTCTCCTTCAATTCTTAGCAATTAGGTTGGTTCATAATGAGACAAGGGATCTCTTACTATAGATAGCAAGTCCTAAGCCTGAAAAACAATTAGCAAAACAAGAATGTTCAATATTTGTGTGATATGAATTTGATGACCTGCAGCTGTTAGCAGACTGGATGCCAGATTTTGTACCAGTGCAAAGTTTGGGGTTTTCTTCAAGGGTAGCCTTGTATAAACCACATGTCATTAGCCAGAGCATGGCTAATTTCTATCAAATCACATCCTGCTCAGGAATAGTTGCAGCTTGTGCACTTGCATATGTGCAAATTCTTTCCTTGATGCCAGTACTTTCTAAAATGCAGAACAGTGTAGGATCAAGAGCACTTTTCAAGCTGTGAATTGATTTTTTCTGGTGGGGAGTACAATCTTTTCCAGAACAGACTGAATGCATAGTTTGGTGCCAGGGAATGTATTACTAATCATTGTATGTTGATTGGTGTAATGAAATCTTTTTCTTTAATTACTTTGAAATCTTGATGTTGGAGTCTGCTGTGTCCCGCCTCTTGTCATAGTGAGGAATGTATTATATATACCATGCCAGTATCTTCTCATTTTAATGGGAGTTCTTGATAGTCAGTAATATAGTATCTGAACAGAACTTTATAGTTAGAGGGTCTGTGTTACATTGAGTAAATAACATACAGGTTTCTGCTGCTGAAAATACTCAAAAGAACTGTTGAGATTCTCAAGTTTATCTTTTTATCTGGTATTATGTTAAGTGTATACTTATATATCACTGTTATTTTTAAATTTCTGTGTGTGAATCTGCATAAAAAGCATGCAAATACTCATTCTTGTTTTTGAAAGGTTTTTATTTGTAAAGTTTTGGTTGCTAATAATACTGTACTGTAAAAAAATGCTGTGCAATTTTTCACAAAAGAAAAAAACTCTAAATAAAATTGCTTCTGAAAAGAGTTTTTAAGTGATATGTGTACATGTGATCGTTATATATGAGTATTGGAATTACTCAAATTTATTCCCATAACTGTTATGTGTAACTTATGGATAAAGAAATTGTTAATAAGAAAAAAAAGCACATCTTAATAATATCTTAAATTATTCATAATGGCTAGTTCATGGATTTTGAAAGGCTCCATTTTAGGTTAACTTATCTGAATCATTTGCTTCTCAGAATATACAATTAAACATATATTAACAAAACAATGTGACCCAAAGGTTTTAATAATTTCAGAGGTACCTAGAATATTATGGTTTTTAATAGTTCTCTATTTAAAACAAAATAAAAATCCAATTTACCACAAATAAAAAATAGAGTAAGATTTGAGAGAGTAAGAGAGGCTGGGAGAGAGGGAGTTTTGGAAAATCAATGGATCCAAGTTTTAAGTATAAAATCTGATTGAATGAGGAAGATAATCTATTTAAAATGTGCTGTGTTTATTGACTCCTCAAAGAATACTTTTAAAAGGTTTATACCAGATTTTTTGTGTTCATCTTGTAAGAAATTAAACTTTTGTATGAGCCTGACTATGTACAGCTATGTGATTATGTACAGAGTAATAAACATTTGCAAGAAACAACCAAACTCAGAGAGCACCAAGGACTCCATAATTTAACCTGAGCTATACATATTTTTTTCTGTGGTTTGGAAAACAAAACCTATTTTTAGTTTGCTTCATTGGTTACCAATAGGTTTCTGGACCCAACTGAATGTGCTCATAATTGATTCAAAATTCTAGTTATTATTTTTATGGCATGGAAGCAGGGGTGGGTTTCTACCGGTTCTGTCCACCTCTGTAGATTGGTAGCTCTGAAGAGCAGCAGACATAGAACTGGTTCTATGTCTGCTGATGTTTTTGTGCACCCACCCACCCAGGCTCTTACCTAATCTTTATTTCCTGATTTTTTAACTTCAGCTGCTGAATGAGGCATAGCTGCAGTTAAAAAAGCAGGAAAAGAGGGCTGTTTCAAAGGCTGCTTCTCTGCACACAGCATGCTGATTACGATTTACAGGTGCGCAGCTTGCAGCGTGCAGGGAAGCTCGTAAATCCCGAACCAGTAGTTAAACCTGTCGTATCCCACCCCTGCATGGAAGAAGAATATACTGGAGAGCCAAAGGTGCTTTTTCAAGAGGCAACTGGATATCCTTATTTTTCTTTGAAGATATTTCACTTCTCATCCAAGAAGCATCTTCAGCTCTGACTGGTTGGTGGGGAATGGAAGGATTTATACTCTTTTGCAGGCAACTGATCATTTGCATTCTTTTAGAGAGTTGTTGAGGCCCCCTGGAGGTTTATCTGTGTTGTCAGGATCACCTGAGTAATGCAAATGGATGTGGAGTCTTCTTGGAACTGTTGAAAGGACTATGTTAGATTGGAGATAGAGGATGTCATATCTCTTCTCCTCTGTTGAGAGAGGGCTTTCAGTTTTGACATAGGTGGCTTCTTTGACCCCTCTTTGAAAGAAGCAGCCCTCTCTGTCCAAAATGTGGACTTTGCTGTCTTCAAACGAATGGTTTTTGTCTTTTAAATGCAGATGAGCTGCTGACTTTTTCCTGATGGGAAGAAAAACAAGAAAGTCCAATTGCCTCTTGATAAAGCACCTTTGGGACAACTATGCCCTGGATGACTGAGAATCTCCACAGATAATATACTGGAGACTATCTTGCCCAATAAGATTCTACCAGTCAAGACTGCATATAAAGAGAGGGCTTGTTAAAGATCCTGCCCCCATGGGAAGTGAAGAAGCTTAGACTAATAGGAACATGACCTTTTCAGTGATAATATCCACAATGAGTAATACACAGTTGTGTGATCACTCCTACCCTTCTTGCATTTTAGAAGGTCATTAAAATCAACTGATTCCAATGATATACCCTAGAATAATTAAAAATTTTATTACAATTATATAACAATGTTTTTGTATTGTTTGATAATCTAACTTTCATTTATACGCACACATACACACATTATATAATTATATAAAGTGTGTGTATGTGTATGTATGTGTATAACATTTTATAGAAAGTAAAATCAGTTTTATGCCACCTTTTAATAACAGCAGCATGTCATGAAGAGTTTTATAGGTGACTATTTGAATTTACCTGAAAGCGAACTGGCAAACAGAGCAGCTCTCATGGTGATACATGGGCATGAGAAAAAGCAAGCCTTACTGCTTACACTGCTATATTTTGAATCAGCTATAGCTTTCAGATGGCTTTCAAGGGCAGCCCCGTGTGGCAAATTTTATTTATTGTGAAATTTATTTGCCAATCATCTCATTTTCAATGACTCTGCAATGGTCTAATTGTGAGATGATCTGATCCATCTGAAGGACTTCTCAGTTGAGAAAAGAGTGAAACTTTCATATAAAATGAACTGATGCAAAAAATCTTGATCACAGCTGTCATCTTTCCAGGATCCCCAAGTTGCATACCAATCTCAAAATGGGAAAGTGCTAACCATTCTAGACCAACAATTTTATTTTGATTGCTATGGTTAATCTTCAGTTTCATTAACAATTACAATTTGGAATTTTTCAGAAATCTCTAATGACAGCACCCAAGCTTTTTATGGGTGCATGCATCTTTGTGAGCCTATACTCTGTATCTCTGACCTGTCTCTGTCTGGGGTTTTGTAAGTCTTATTGGACACATTGCTAGAATATCAATGACTGTCAGTTGTTGTTTGTCTAACTTTAGAGTGAAGAATTGCAGAACTACTAGCATGCCATTTGTTTGTGCTGACTGGGAATTCCAAGAGTTGCCATCTGAAAACATCTGTACGATGCTTGGTTAAGGAAGGGGGAGGGATAGAAATGGCAGAGAACATTATTCGGGAGACCAGAAGACAATATAGTTTTCCATTTTATTTGTTATGACCTAATGTACAGATTGTCCTGGAGACAATTTGACTGAAAGTCTACGACTTCATACTAATGTGGATCTGATATAGTTTCCAGTCAATCTAATCTAGTTAAATGAAACTTTAATGCTTTTACCGGGTTTCATGTGGACTCACTTTAAAATTTAATGAGTTCTTTAAGCATTATGTTTTGCATTAAAAGGACAGTAAGTTGTTTAGTGTTAATCAATAAAGTACATTTAGTCTCTGGTACAGTATGAATTGTATTTCTCTAATATACATTGCTTGTTTTCTCCCAGTATTGCTTGGAAAAAAATAGTAGATCCTGATGTAAGTATAGTATTTATGAAGGAAGGATAACTTATCTGCAGCTTCCCTACCCCAAAGTTTATTTAATTTAACTTAAATTTCTGAAATTAACATTTTTATATCAAATTCATTGATGTGCTAGTATGTCAGAATTGTGATCAAATCTTCATTATTCATAAAACTTAATTTGCACTCTTTTGGGGGGGGAAAGCCTGCTTAGAATTCCCATGTTACCTGGGCCAAGAACACCTCTTCTGTTGCAGTCTTCTCCTTTGAAGCCCTTTCGTTCTTAGCCTTTCATAAAGCTGTGAAAACTATACTTTCTACATATATTTTATATATTTCTATATTCTGAAGTACATGTATTATGTTTATACTGTATTTTCACTCTTTTATATGCTGCACTTCCATTCTTTTATGTGCTGCATATAACCTGTTCATTGGGGCAGTTTACACAGACTGAAATAAATAACTTTGAGAATCATTGGTAAGAATTATTGTATATTATTGATTAAAATTATCATGTATTGATATATCATTTTCCAAATTATAAAGTGAAGATTCAGTTTTTTAACATGATGGCTGATCAAAAGTAATATTCAGCAGGTTCTGACCAGTTCTGGAGAACTGGTAGCAGAAATTTTGAGTAGTTCAGAGAACCGGCAAATACTACNTGGAGAACTGGTAGCAGAAATTTTGAGTAGTTCAGAGAACCGGCAAATACTACCTCTGACTGGCCCCGCCCCATCTATTCTCTGCCTCCCGAGTCCCAGCTGATCGACTGGGTCTTCTTTTGTTGCCCTGTACAAGAGAATAGAGCTGGAAAGCAAGTTAGTGGGGTGGGGAGGGAATGGGATTTTGCAGTAACCTTCCCCCAGGAGTGGAGAGGGAATGGAGATTTTACAATATCCTTCCCGTGCCATGCCCACCAAGCCACGCCACACCCACAGGTAATAACCGGTAATAAAAAAGTTTGAATCCCACCACTGTGGCTGATCCATGTGAAATGCAGTGTTATATGTGTTTATTCAAACAACAAAAATCTAGATTTCCCATCAAAGTATTATTTGCCTATTTAATTTGATTGACTTTTTAAATATACTTATTGTATTGTTCAATTTCCATTTGTTATTGCTTCTATACTTCTATTACATGAGTCTGCCAAATACTTTTGCAGTAGAACTTTCTATCTTCCAAATAGAAGGGCCAAGAGTTCAAAGAAAGGTCTGGACAGATTCCAGAAAGTTGTAGGCATTAGCTGTTACCAGGTAAGATATGTAAAGCACTATTATGTTTTCTTACAAATAAAAAAAAATGAAGAATATAAAATTACATAGAACAGATAATAGAAATTGGTATATGCATTCCTTATTACAGAAACTTGGTAAGAATATAAATAACAAAGAGGTAGCAATTAAGGCAGTAGAGGCCACCAAATATACCTAGGAACGATGAACATGGACTGGGATAACAAGAAAAACAACAGCAAAATACAACACATAAAATGTGGCTGCTCTTTAGCTAAGAGATCTTAGAAATATTAATAGTACATAAAGATATGCTTAAACAAGATGAGCACTGAAGCTTTACTGGATCTTAATTTTCCAAATGTATTTAACCAATACAACTATTGGTTAAAACAGAAATAGGTAAATGGCAGTCTTGTAGCTACAGGTATTATTCAACATTAGTTCAGAAAATCTGGGGGATTCCGTCAAGAAACAGAAACTTTTCATGTGGAATTGCAGAAAATGCTTCACTTAAATTCACAAAGCAGGACCATAGGCAGGTAAGTACATTGGCAAGACTTCCATACAGAATAATATGAATCAGGGATATTCTGTTGCATATAGGTAAGTTAGAAGAAACAGATGCCAATTAAGATTTATGCTCTATAACAGTTATGGAAGGCATGCGTGAGCAGCTCTACTTGGCGTGGATAGTGGGTCGGTGAGCACATTCACACAGCTCCATTTGTTCAAGCGGTGGGCATACAGGCCTGCAGCTTGCATAAATGGAACCCCGCGCACACATACTCATACATCTCCCGCACGGAATCATCCCCTCGCCACTTAAATCACCACTGAACTACTCTTTTAAATTTAAAGTAATATTTTAAATGTTAATAAAATAGAAATCATGACCATTTTATTAGTAGATCATGTAACTCATGATACTGAACGTGAAAAGAAGTTTAACACTTTTGAGTTCTAAGCTCAATCATGAAACCAAAATGCAGATAATGCTGTAAATGGGCAAACAGCTATTTTAATACTTAGTCAAGAGCAAAGGCCAAGCATTTATATCTGCTGCTGTCTGTTCAGTAATAAGAAGCAGCAGCATGCTGCATGTCCATCATCTACAGCAGGGATGTTAAACTTATGGCCATGGGCTGGATGCGTCACACGCTGGCCACGCCCACACCTGGTTTAGCAAAGGAGAAAATTGTGATAAGTCACGTGACAATGTGAGTTTGATACCCCTGATCTACAACTTGGTCACTCAGTTGAACATTCTTCGTGCTGATCAGGGAAATAAACAAGATTACATTTCTCTGCTATAGGTAAAGATAAAGGTTCCCCTTGCACAAATGTGTTAGTCATTTCTGGCTCAAGGGGGCGGTGCTCTGTTACCAAGTCAAAGAGCCAGCGCTGCCAAAGATGTCTCTGTGGTCATGTGGCCAGCTTGACTAAATGCACAGAATGCTGTTACCTTTCCACCAAAGTGGTCCCTATTTGTCTATGTACTGCTAGATTGGGAGAAGCTGGGATAAGTAATGGGAGCTCACTTTATTACGCGGTGCTAGGGCTTTGAACCACTGAACTGTTAACTAACTAACTATTGGTTAAAACAGAAATAGGTAAATGGCAGTCGATATTAAACATTTGAGAAAGATAGGAATGTTGGTTAATTTGGTTGAAAAAAAGGGAGTAAATCATGAGCAACATCAGTAGCCGGAGTGTAGAGTCAGCCGCAGCAACCCTAGAACAACCACAGCCCACAGCAACTGCTAGAACTATTCATTCTGATTCTTTTTCCATAAAAACATTACATGAAGATACACAATCCTCAGTGACAACAGGGTGTTTTAATAACCAGTAGGATTGTGCAAACTGAATTAGATTCAGAAGTGCTTCAGCCTTATGACAGCACAGAATTTCTCTATTTTTCATTGAGACAGGTGCATCTTTTTATTTAATAAGGTTTTATAAATTTATATGGCTGCTATCTAATACAAGATAATATTGGGTAATTCACAATAATATTTAAATAATAAATAGATCAACCCATGAAAGCACCACATTTCCCAACTTTGCAGAAACTCCCCATATTCATAAGATTTGCTGAGCTCCCTCCTATCTAGCTCAAAATCTGAATGAAGATCCCAGTCTTCATAGTCCCCAAAAGGCCAATAGGTCAGGGAACCTCCAAATTGCAGCTATTCCACTGGAATATACCTGGAAAGTGATCACTCTTTTCTGACCTAGTAGCATGGACATATCAGGAAGAAACAATCCCCACACACACACACACAACCCCTGGCCCTATCACATCTAGGATTTTAAATCTAAATAACTTATCACTTTCAATTGTACTCAGAAAGCAAATAAAAACCACAGCATCCCATGCTACTGCATGCCGGGCCTGTTGTAATTTCTGGATGGCTTTCAAGGGCAGCCCCATATAAAGAGCATTGTAGTAATACAACTGAGAGATGACCAAGGGATGAGTGAGAGTGAGCAATACTCCCAGTCCATGAAAGGGTATATTTGGTGCACAGGCCAATCTTGTGCAAAGGTCCCTCAGCTATGGTTGCCACCTACTCCTTAAACAGAAACTGCAAGCGGTCCCTTCAGTTGCATGCCATTTCTTTCTGCGGGAATGTGTTCCTGCTGAGAACCAAGGACAACAACTCACTGGATTTTGGGAGACCAAAAACAAATCTAATCCTTTCCCAAGTAGAGTCTAAGGCCTCTAGACTTGACATCTTTCAGGCACTGGAGAGAAAGCCCTTATACCAGTATGTGGGCCTCTTCCTCCACTGCCAGCACTGACTGGAACCAGAACTGCAAAACTGCAAAACAATGTCCCATACTCTTATCCCCAAAGTTGGTCCAGAATGTTACGATGGTTGATTGTATCAAAAGAGATCAAAGAGGACACATCACTCCAAACTCAAGCCCTCTGAAGGTTATCCGTAAGTGCAACCAATGCCAGTCCTACTCCAAGGCTTTCAGGCTTGTTCTTGAATGATTCTGTTAATTCAAATTACAATTACACTACATAAAAGAAGAATTATGTTCACAATTATCTGTGCCAGCCTTAAAAAATATAAGTGTAGAGCCTAGTCACATCGCACTGAGTCAAGTTTTTGGGAAAGTGTTGAAGTCCTGGTGGTGAGTCTAACACTAATTGTTTACTCCCAAAGGCCTTGTTTTCTTCACCCAGCCAGTGGAAGATCCGGTGGTTTTTCTTTTGATAATCCAGTGTTTTTGGGTTACTGTGACACAAAGTAGCCCCTCATGTTTTAGACTAAGCATCTTTAGTGAACTGAGCCCATCTGGTTAATTTATCCTGTATTCTTGTTAATCCAGATATGAATTTATAACATAAATTACAGTTCAGTTAACTCTGGGTAACAGTATCATGCAACTATGTTTTCAATTTCCATTCCATTAAACTCTTATTAGCTTGGGTATGTTATATGTAGTAACTTAATATAGAAGAATATACGTAGAGCAATAAAAGGTGGGATTAAAGCTATTTTAACCAGGAATGCCTTGTGTTTGATTCTGATGGAAATACCATTGTTATTTCTGTATCTCAGAAGAAATCCAGACAGTATCGAGATATTTACCGTAGATAACTCATTTTAAAAAATCACTAATTTTGACAGAATTTATTTCTGAATAATTAATAAAGTTAGGATTTCAGTGATAGTGGGAAAAATAAATAATAGTTATGAACATGGGTACTTTTGTGAGGCACAAACAATGTCCACAATTTGGCTAAATTAACATTTATTAACTAGTAATTATTAACTGTAACAAGTAACCGTAAGACTAACTGCGGTGACCGCAATAGCTGTTACTGTTGCGAGTTGGCTGGAAAGCACGAGCAATTAACCAACGAGGTCTGACAGCTTGCTTTTATATGGCTCGCTGTCAGACTGCTCAGCCAATGGGAATGGACTTCAGTTCCTGCTCAGCTCAGCCAAACGTAACAAGTACTATTCTAAACTGAATCTGTAAACTGGGAATGAACCCTGCAATAGAGCATTCTATATTTAAAATACTAAAAATACAACATTAAAGTTAATACAAAGGGTATATCACATTGAATCTGAACGCTTTGAAGCTTAGCTTGCTGTTGTGGGTGTTTGTGAGTCATCCCTTTATGTTGATTTTTTAAAACATTCTAGAACTTTTCATATAATAGAAATGAAATGTTCTTTAACAGTATTGAACCCAATATTGAAGTTGCTATGTAATATATTGCTGTGGGTGGCTGTCTGTCAGCAAATATTTACAACTAAAAGTAGCTCCCTCTTGGATCAGGCCATAGATCTATCTCGTCCAGCAATTCTCAAAGTGTGTTCTGGTAACTCCTGGGGATCCCGGAGGCCCTTCAGTAAATCTGTAAAATCAAATAAATAAATATTTTAAATCTCTCAGTGTTAATTTCTAATACAGTAAAAATCAATAGATACAACCCACATAAACCAAAGCTCTTTGGGATTTCTCAATTATTTTTAAGAATGTAAAGGAGTCCTGAAATCAAAACGTTTGAACTAGTTCAATATTTTGTATCGTATAATATTTTGGAAGTATATAAATAATTTGCTCCCTAGTAGTTGGTATTCTGATTTCATTCAGGAGACAGTATTCAGTTATCAGAATTGGAACCTGGGGACAAAAAATCTATCTTCTCCAATAATTTGTCCAGTGTCCACTTAAACCCATTTAATTGTAGCTATTTTCAGCCATTTTCAAAGCAAATTTAGGTAACTATGCATGCCATGCTTCTTCAGTTGCCTGCCTCTGTAATTGTATGCTCCAATTTTTATTTCTTGTCATCACAATAGTTTATGTCACAGTTACTTTTCCCAGAGGAAAAAGCAACAATGAAGCAGTTGTGCAGCTCCTTTTTCACAGCATATTACTTTGTAATTACTTTGCATTACTTTTCACAGTCACAGCATATTACTTTGTTTCTTATTCTATGGGGAGCCCCCTCCCCCCCCCAAAAAAAATAGATGGATTGGGAAAACCCAACAAACATGTTTCAGCATCTAGGAAGATTTTTAGAAATGGTATATTTGTCAAATAATTATTCATAGTACTTTTAACTTGTCTTTATTCTTCTGTCTTGTAAACAGACGACAATTTGATGGAAATACTATTGCACACTCCTTTTTTCTTACTAGGGTATCATTTTACTCCATTCCCTGTAATGTTTAAAACATTAGTCTTGTGGCCCTTGAAACTAAATACCCAATAGCTTACTTCATCAGCTTTTTCCTTTTACATTCAGCTTGTCTAAGCAGATAATGTTAAAGTGTTCTTGAAATGCTAGCCCTAGTTTTTAAAGCAAGTAAGTTTTGTCAACCGGTTGCTATATAGCTACTCAATTTACAACCATTTGGTTTAACCATTCAATCACAGTGGCATTGAAAAAAAGTGACAAAAAGACCAATCCCAAGGAATTCTGACAATGTAAATTTTCTTAATGATTTTACAAAAAAAATAAATTATAAAATGGTTGACTTAGCTATATCACTTAATTACAAATGTTCCAATCCTAATAATATTACAATCAATAGAATATATTTATTATTTTGTGCTTTCTGAACTTGTAATTTATGTATAAAATAGTATGTAATTTCATTGTTTAGAAAGAGCTACCAAAAAATACCTCCAGAGTTTTAGAGGATTTTGGAAGTTGCAATCTGAGAATTTCCTAATGCCAAGCACAGTAAGGAAACTGATGGAATCTAGTGATTTAATTAGAGAATTGAATATTTTTTCATAAAGTAGTTCTATGTGTGATTGACCCTAAATATTATCAAAATTATGATATGATTAGTTTTTCCAACCAAGAGAAGATTGGAGACACATTTGGATAGGACTGTACAGTCTCCAGTGCTTAAGCATTGTACCAGAGCTGCACACACACATTTCTGTAATGAGACTGAATGAACCCATCATTTCTGTACTGTGGGAATTCCCTACACATGTAAAAGTAAATCATCCAGTCATCCAAGAAGAATTATATCCACAAAGATATTCCAGTGAAAATCATCATTCAGGGTCCAGAACACAAGCTCGATCACATTCTAGAATCAGAAAGATATCTAGATACAGAAAATGCCAACTGAAGTGTGTTGCTCCTTTTTAAAATAATGATTATTCCGTTATTTAACTAGAATGATCAGGTAATATTATTTTCCTTAATCACATGATTAATTGCTTTAGAAGAATAGCTGATAGATTTTAATTTCTGTTTTACAAAACATTGGGAAAAATTATTTCCATGGGAAGAAGAAAATAATGGCTTGACCTAGCTGAGGTAAGCATCTGAATTATTGGTGGAAATCACAGAAGTACAGCACGTATCAACCTTTGGTACAAAGGAATCACAGTATTATATGATGAAAGGACCCACTGGAAGAACCCATAAAGTTGATTAATCCATGATTTGCATCCCCATTTTAATTCAGGAATCCACTAATACAGCATCCGCAATATACAGCTATCCAGACTGCTTAAGCATCTCAAGTAAATCAAGGTTCATATGCTTCTAAAACAGTAGATGCCACTGTTATGAGATTTTTCCTGATGTCCAATTGAAATTAATTCCTTGTAACTGTGGGGATTAGTTCAGGCAATCTAGGTTGATTCAAAGTCAGGTACATATTGTTTCTTCTCTGATCTTTAGTGTGTCTTTTTGGCCTGTGACTGTAGTGGTTAATCTATTGCTATAGGAAGTTAAGAAAGCCAAATTTGTCTTCATTTTCCCAAAACACTGTCAAGAAAAATAGCATTTAAACATGTTTTGGTTTCTTTTTAGCCCCCATATGTTTTCGGTGGCAAATGGCACACTTTAAAAAGTGCTTTAAGTTTCTCACTGCCTGAAATTAAACATAGGACAATGAAAAAATAACATTAACAAATGGAATCATAAATGGGACAATGGAATTTTGAATGCCTTTGATTTCTATTGTTAAGAGAATTTTCTGGAAAGTAAAACCAAGGATGAAGTGTTTAAAAAGATCTTTAGCTATATAAATATTTTACAGTATTTGTCTTCCAAATTTGAAACTTTTCAACCATATCTGACTTCAAGTTTCATTGTTTTCACCCAACAAACTATTGACTACATCTCTTCCAACTGTAAACTCTGATCTGCTTCTACAGTCTGAATTTGCTTTTTACCATTTAAAGTTTTTTCCACTTCAATGTACATCTCTAATTTGACTCATTTGCCCAGCCGTGAATGAGGTAAAGGAAAGTGGGTAAAAATATTTAGAACCTCCCTTCCCTCATTCCATTGATAACTTTAGAAAAGCTTTCCATTTTTTCCATATAAGCCAATTGTTTTACTTCCTGTGTTCAATTTTACTTTGATTATTGTTGTGATCTTTGTAAGATTTTATTATTATGTATTCTTATGTTACTTATTTTACTGTTAACATTTGTGATTATTTATTCATTGATTTACAATTGTAGACTGGGAATATGCACTGTACAGGTATAATAAATAAATGAATGCATAAGTGAGATTGATTAATGTACCATTAAGTTGGTATCAAGATTCAGCAAGAAGATGGATAGATTTTCTCCATGATAATCTGTTCCTAAGATGGTCTTTCAGGACTTCCAGCAGTGCATTCATCACCATTGTAACTTAAGGCCCGGTCCCACTGGCCGACGGACGCAAAACATATGCATAAAGGACACAGCAGACGAGCAAAATTTCAGGGTGGCCCATCCGTTGTCATCCCGCTCCAAATATGTGGTGAAAATTTGCATAAACAGAACAGAAAAAGAACGGCATGTGTAGGTAGTATGTAGCGGGAGATGTTAAAAGGCATGTTCATCCAGAAGCCTAGCGGGATGAACAAGGTGGACATGACATCTCCAAAGGGTTCCCGGGGGAGAATTTCGAAGCGGGACAGCATACGGAAGGACGGATGCATAGCGGAAAATGAAGCAGAGATCAGTTCATGGAAGTTATGCCGATAGGAAAGCAATAGAGGGGTAAGTAATGTGGTGATTAGTAGTGCGCGATTCTGCCAAAGCGGTTCACTGCACACCGGGAGAGTATGAAATTGCGTCAGTCATCCACTGATAAAAAGGACACAGCACGCACCGCAGTCAGACAATACAGGGGCAAAGAAACATGCTGCCAATCAATCTTGCAGGAACACCATGGTTCGTCAGTGCAGCAAGAACGAGGAAGCCCATGCCTACTCGTTAAACAAGCCGCTGCAAGGTGAAGAAGGCGCAGAAGCCAGCATCCCCACCCCCTGGCACCTGACTCTGAAGCTGTGCAGACTTGCTGGTGTCCTAGGCCCGTGCTAACAGCCCAATGGCTAAGCCCTGCTGATGAAGGCCCTGCTGCTCAACGCCCCTTTGGAAGAATCTGCTGAAGCCCCTGCCAGAGGGAGGAAAGAGGCAAGGAAGAGGGAGACAGAGGAAACAGTACACCAATTTCCGCCAGGAGCATGAGGCATTGAGAGTGCTGGAATGCGCTGAGGGAGAACGAGTACTCCTCGGAGCACAAGGGCCACAGACGGTGTCATTGGCGAACACCAAGAAAGAAGCAGGCAGCGGAGAGACATGGCAGAGAGCCTGGGGACACTGCAGAACTATCCTTGGATTGGAGGAGCCCACATCATACCGTGGTAGGGCAAGCTACAACCTCTAAGAAATCCGGGCAGGCCAGCCTGTTCACAGCTCTAGCTGACCGGGAGAATGTATGCATGGCCAAGTGGCACTTTCACTGAGTAAGGTGAATCCCGCCACCAGGAAGCCAGCCCCTCATGACACTCCTCTCCCGTCAGGACAGCCCACAGACATCCAGTCCTCTTCCAGCCAGGAGCCAGCTACCCTGTCCAGGCAGGTGTCTTCAGACGGGCCCAACAGCAGGAGAGACCCACCCGACAGCTGCAGTCCACCAATGCTGAGGCGGACTTGGAGGATCCGTGGGAGGATAACGCATGCTGTCAACAAACTGGAACGGAAGAGCAGCTAGAGCCACCAGGCATCCACGAACGACGCAAAAGCAGAGGGCAGACGTCGAGGGCCAGCCGACCACGAGTGTCTGCTGTTGAAATCAGGGACACAATGAAGCAACAGCACAGAACGTTTCTTCTCAGCTGGTCCACTTGGGACAGAGCATTCCTCGGGCCGCGAACACCTTTCATCACCTCATGATGAACCAAACCCTGAGGACCTGCCGCCTGAGGCCCCAGTACCAGTGATGAAGCAAGAAGCATCACAGCACTTCTTGCACGAACCCTCCAAGGGCCTAGCTGAAGCTGCTGTTCCTACCCACTCCAGTCTGCTTCCTCCAACCCCAGCGAACTGTCACAGCCCTGCTCCATGCTTTCAACAGCCCCTCGCCTCCAAGGCTACCGACTACCAGTGACTTCCACAGGCACAAGTCAGACCCTTCCAGTCCCAGGCCCAGTGTCACGACGCCACAAGATGCCAGTCCTCACCCAGCTGCGGCAGACCAGACAGCCCCCACTATACTCCTCCCAACCCCTTCCGTCCAACCCCACCAGGCCAAGCCCATCAATGGACAATCTGTCACTCAGTTATTGGCCTTTGTCATTCAAAGTCCTTGCATGAAGGGCCTCCTCAAACCTCACCGGGACTTGAGTTCAGCTTCTCGGAAAGCTTCCTGAACATTATCACCAACTGTTGTACCCTCAGGCCGAAGGCACCCCAATGGTTGCCTCAGACCAGCACTCAAGCCCACATGCCAACTCCACAGTTCCCTGCCCACTTCAACAAGCTGAGACCATGGCAACCAGGAGGACTGACAACCCAAATCCCAAGAGCTAGTCAGAGGCTGACCCCAGAATCTAGTGCTCGAGTAGCCGAATAGTGTCAGTTGAGTTGGTACTTCTTTAAGTTTATCTTTTGCTTAAGGACACTTTAACTGGTTCATTTATGCTTATTTTAATAAAAGCTAAAGTTTACTAGAAAGTTTAATAAAGGTTATCTTTGCTTAAGACCACTTAGGTTTACTTGGTTCATTTTGTTTTTTTACGTTAATAATATGTTGTTGAAAAACTTGAAAGAAAATGGTTAAGCCTTTGCGGCATGCTTTTGTGGAATAGATAAGGGATAGTCTGTAGGGATAGATTAAACCTCCAGTGCAACCATAGTGGGACCAGACTCGCTATGGTTGTCCACCATTCCAGCGATCCATATGGATTTTCTCCCCCTTTTTAATAAGAACAATATCGTGTTGTCCGCCCTATGAGGCCTGTCTACATTACTCTAGACATGACTGGCAGACATCCTAAATTATTACAACAGATACATTCCAGATACAAATGTTTTGTCCATTTTTAAACTTTATAACGAATACATACGCTTACATCCTTTTCTATTTCCGTGCTACTAACGCTGTGTAGACGTTTCCGGTTACCTTTTGTTTCCTCCTCTTTGTCCATTTTTTCAGCTTACAGCGCTATATGAGTTTGAGGATGCCAGAGAATGCAAGATACAGAGTTTAATGAGCACGGAACATGCACTCTACGCTGCCTTCTATTGAACATTATCACAGTCCATCCAAAACGGACACGCTCCAGTAGAACATTGTGCCCCATATATGTTGCGGATGTACATCTACGCGGCGGAAAGTTCATCCGTTCACCAAAAGTTTTGTGCATTGACTCAAAACTTTCTTGCGGCGGATTGAAATCACAGTGGACGGGTGCCCGGACAGATTAGAGCAGATGAAACACGTAAAGCAGTTGAGTCACACAACGATCCATAGCGTTTTCCAACGGATGGCAAGCTTTTTTTTACATTTTACATCCTCTTTGCATCCATAAGTGCAGTGGGACCGGGCCTTAAGTTCATCCACCTTGCTGGTGGTCATCCTCTTTCCTTCCATCTTTCCTAGCATGAGAATCTTTGAGGGTGAAGGTTAATTCTTCGAGCTTGTGGGTTGCTTTCCAAACATTTCATTACCAGACTAGGTAACATCTTCAGTGGAGTTTAGGATAATTTTGAGAGAAAGAGGGTAATTTGAGTCTGGTTATTTTATGTATCAAGGGACAACTTGGTGTTGATTTGTCTAATTTATTTGTTTTCTTGGCTTTTTGTAGTATTCTTAAATGTGTTCTCCAACACAAGTTCAGAAGTAGCAATACTATTTTTAGCTTCTTTTTTCAAAATCTAATAGTCACTTCCATAGAGTCTCACTAGAAATTCCACTGCTTGCACAGTTCTGATCTTTATAGGTATATGGTACATTGTGGCATCAGAATATATTTTCCAAAGTCTTCATGGGTGCTGTACCAAGTACTGATCTGTGATGTGCTTCTTCACTATTTAAACCCTTTATTGTTGAGGATTAATTCTAAGTGGCAGAAGCTATTTACAACTTTTGTAACTTCATTGTCAATTTTTAATGTATCCAGGAGTAGTTTTACCAATGCCTTTTCCCACACAATATTAATTGATGCCTTTGCCATTGTCACTAAAGTGACCGTTGACCTTCACCAACTTCCTATTATTGCTGTCTGATGTGGTCTGCTTGCTTTACCTAGATGATTATGCCTTGACTGATCCTGTTGGGAATATATAGGTATACGCCTGATAGTCTTTGCTCATCCCTTCCACGCATAACCCCCTACCACAATAAAGCAGCACAGAAGGACCTAGGGGAAAGTTAATGAGGATTAATCACAAATAAAATACTTGAGAACTTGCTTCAGAAAATGGGAGGATAGAAACCACAATTTAGACTCGGAAAAAGCTAGGAAGAAGATGTGTGTCTTAGAATATCTATTCCATATGCACATTAACATGGAGTTGAGCATTTCCTAAGCTCCCACAAATACTCTGGGAATGGTTCCAGGTCAATATATCCTCTATGAAAGCCAGTACTGAGAAAGATCCTAACCAAGAAGTACAAGGCAATACATTCTGAGTAATCCTTCACCTATGCTGGTCTTGAAGTTTATATAATTATGATAACTAGTATTTGATTGTCACACTAGAATAGCAGCTTTTGGTTTTGCTCATAGCTGAAGGTGAACTCTTAGTTGATACTTGTGCCAGCCCTTTGACCAGTTATTTGACCAGTTGCCTGAAAATAAAAAGCTAGTCCCCCAGGTACATCTCTTTATCTTTTATTATCGTTACTGAACAAACATGATCAAGCAACTAACTTGAATCCATCTTGCACAGACAAAAAAGATAGGGAATTGGTGCGAGGCAAAATAGCTGACCTTCTAACATTCCTAATACACAAAATAGGTAGGTGTTGATACCAGAAAAAATAATGATAGTGTATAACTTTAAAGAGATTGAAGTTGGATATCAGAGAAACTATGGTAATTTATTACTTTTTTGTTGCTATAGCCAATCTTTATTGAAAGGTTCCCTATTGCTGTAAAAATCATTTAATCAGTAAAGTTTGAATCACTTCAACATTTTATTTGGAGTTAGACCATAATGATTATCCTCATCTCAATATGTTATTAAAGAAATTAAAGGAGGAGTAACCATTTTCAAAACTATGTTTTACTCTTCTGAAATTGAAGTATATTTTAGGGGACAAAATACAATATTTTAGGAATACCTTTTAGGTGAAAAAAATTGATTTATAAAATTACTTGGCTCATAATGGATTGAACCCATTATTTCGAAGGGTCTTCCATAATGAATGAAGATAAATAGCTTCACTGTACAGCTTGATAATAATTCTCAAATTGGATATGTTCCAGCCTCCTTTCTGAGGTTTACATAAAATCTTTCCATGATGACAGAATCCAGCTGTACATTCAGGAATGGGAGCTGTTTTGTTGGATCTCTGCCATTATTGCATTAAACAAAATGATACCCTCATTATGGGTTTGGCTTGGGAATTATTACTTACTGTAGCACCTTTTAAAGAAGTTTATTTCAATTTTGCATGAATATATTAATGACAATATTTTGTTTTTCTTCGGTAGGAAGAGGCTGCAGCAATAAAAACAACAAAACTATTTGTCATATATCTAAAGTAAGCTAAGATTTAAAAGCTATACTGTTACCTTTGTTTCCAAAATGAGAAAGAATATACTGGAATGTTTTTCTAGTTTTGTTCTTTTTTTAAGCATTTAGCTTCTGAACTAAATTAACAGTGCAAACAAGGACCATTTTTCATGTAAGGATTCATTTCCCCTTTATTATTTTTAAAATTACACTGCAGGAACAAAGTATTCGTTTAAACTTATATTGTAGAACATATAATGCCTGCTTCTGTTCCTGTTGAAAACAACCAGAAGTGAACAAGGTCTGTTTTAACCTGAAAAGAGTTTTGTTTTGTTTTTTTAAATCCAAAACCATGTTCAAGAGAGACATCACACATATAATACATAATTTAAACTGTTCTCCCCACCCATGCATTATATGGGAAACATACAGTTTGTTGGTTGGTTGGTTGAAAAAAATATTTGTTATCATTATTATTTAGATAATTTGCTAAACTGATCCATATTAACATTTGGCAGTATTTCCTTAAAAGAACTTCTGGTAGTTAAATCTGTTGTTTTCATCATGAGGGTATTTCACATTAGAAATATTTATCCATTTCTTGATTGGCAGAAAATTTGTACATAGGTGGAACAACTTCTTGGAAAAATACATGTAGGCATAACAGTATTCTAAAAAGATTCTAGTAATTAACGGTATTCGTTATCTTCTTTTAATTTAAATAAGTTTACTAATATAAAAGGTGAGTTTATTTTTCTTAATATCTTTGATCTTCACAAATACTGAATTTGTAATCACAATTTTCCTCAAAACGTTTTACTAATATATACGGTTTTATCTTCACAACTTTGTGAATTGCATAAAAGTTGGGTTTTGCTGTAATTTGAATATAATGCTATCATGAGAAAACGTTTTTTGATAATGTATGATAGTAAGCCAGAATGGTTCCTACATTATTTTAAGCAAAACATAAGGCCTAGTTTATTATTTACATAGTTATTAAACATATTTATACTCATACACAAGTGACTCTGGGTAGCTTACAACATTAAAATCTTTAACACAAAAATCATAAAACTGCATTACTCCTTGTAGTCTGTTTCCCACTTATACTAAGTCATGTTGACTGACCTTAATTGATTGGGTTCATTTCATATATTAAGTCAAAACCAACATTTTTTTGGCTTAGCATATGTAAGCGGTATAAGTAAGATATAAACTGGCCAGGCTCTGATCAGCTTTGAGCTATTTGAACTATTTAATTGATACTGAATTTAACTGATAATGAATTTCTGCCTTCCTGTGTAATCTTTTGTAATACTGTACAGGTAGTCTTGCTGAACAACTGCCCTGTTTAGTGACCTTTTAAAATTATTATTGAGTATCATTAGCATTAATGCTTTATCCCTCAACACATGATAACTGTCCTAATGCCTTAAAAATATAATTACCACACTTCGAAGCACAGATTATGAAACTATATACAGATAAATTTGTTTCCAAATCTTATTTCATCGAAGCAGATCAGAAGTCTACCACGTTGAACAGTACCCAAAATATTCCACATTCTGGAGAAAGAGAAATTACATGAAGATGTGCTCCAGCATGAGGTCAAAAGTTTGGAAGAGTAAACCTTTTGTGCTTGTGACCGACTCAAATTGGATCCTGCAACATTATCCTGAGACAATTATATTTGCCTTGATTTGCGAGTATCAAAAATTATTAGGATATTCCCTATGTAAATGTGAATCCATTTGTTATGTTCCCTGGATGATTCAATCTAAAATGGGAATGTTGGTAATCAACAATTACAAACATTCACATTTTGGGGTCTTAAAGAATTATAATTGTTCCATCTGGAAATAAGGTGCGCGAGACCGGGTTCCAACAAACAACTCTTTATTCAACAGTAAAGTGACTTGTGACTTGTCAATGGATACGGAACATTTGCCAAGGCCGTGGCAGCCCTTATTGTGGCTCTTGCTCCACTGGCTATGAGCCAGGACAGTGTTTAAGTCTCCACTGCAGGCAGGCCAATCGGAATGGTGCTTAAGTAACCAATCTGAGAGAACGGCCTTTGGCCAATCAGTTATAAAAATATATTTTTAAGAGTTCTACCAAGTTCTATTACACAACACCCTCCCCCCCTTGGTCTTTTCGTCCAACGTGCCGTAACATAGTCACGCAGGTAGGTGGGACTTCTGCGGGGCCTTTTACTTGACCCTGCGCAGCTCCCAGTTTCTCAGCGTTAGCGTCCTCAACAGTTTTGGACAGGATCGCTTTCTCTCGCATCTTCTTCATGGAAACCCTGGGGAGGGTGAGTCCTAGCCTTGCCGCTTCCCCCTGAGTTTCTCAGGCTGGTTCGGGTGCTCTGCCACTCCCTCCCATGGTTCATCCGGCTGGGGTCGAGCTGTGGCCTGGCTGTCAACCTCCAAGAAGGCTTTGCCTCGCCTCTCCTGCTCTCGGACTTCTTTCTCTGGAGGTCGTCTATGGGTAAAGCGCTTCTTTTTTGGTTTTTCATTTGAAGTTTCGCAGTTCGGGTTTTTGTGTAGTGCATTGTTGTCTTGTTATTGGAGGATTCGTCTTCTCCCTTTTTTCATTATTTTGTGTTTCCTCCCCTCTTGTGTTGTTTTGGTTTGTTTATGGAGTTGGGTGCAGTGTAGTGTTGCGTCTAATGTGTGAGAAGCAAAAAGTTGGTCGATGCTTGCCGCTCCATGTTTTGCCATTGTCTACTCGAGTTGGTATAACCCAGGGCCCTGCTGATTTGAGTAACTGGGCTGGAAGCCATAATGGGTCCTCAGAGTAAGCGTTTTTAGCGTAGACTAATCGCCGCATTTCAAAGAGCGAATATCTAACTGAGAGTCAGGGGGTTTGTCCAGGTTAGGTGGGATGCAGTCTATCGAGTAGGGATGCAATTACCTACCCATGAGTTCAGCTGGGTTTTTGTTTAAGTGTATGTGCTAGGGGTGATATGTTGAGATGGTTAATAATCTGTTAAATTTACTTGCACGTCCCCATGTCCATTTTTTTCTAGGGCCTTCTAGTATAATGAAACCCAATGCCTTTTCAAAACCCATTCATTTGAAGCGGATGAGCCAGCGCTGTCAGGTCATGTTGGAGCCCTGTGCGCGCAAGTATTGCTCGGAAGCTAAAGCGGTAAACTGGGCCCCATTGTACGGAGACTATTAATCAGGCAGCCCATGTGTAGGCAAAAAGTCTGTTTAACGGTTCATGACTGCCTTGGCTAGTACGTGGACGCCTGAGGATAACCTCTAACTAGTTCGAGTAGGTTGCCCAATGATTACAAAATAGGTGTTCCCTTTTGTGGCCCAGCAAAAGTCAATATGCAGTCTCGACCACTGGGACCTCTGGGAGTTTCCCATTCCAATGACTGTGCCAGTGGGGGGTTAGGCCTTTCGATTTTTGCAGTCATAATGGCAATGTTGAATCCACCCATCGTTCAATGTCCTTGTACAGGCCCTGGGCCACCAGACGTAACTCCTTGGCCAGGCTTTCATTTTGACTAATGACCCGGCGGTGTCACCTCGTATTGCAACATTGCAACAACACTTCTTCCTGTAACTTTTCTGGGATTATCAACCTGTCCCCCACAGTTATTACAGCCTTTTCAATAGGACAGTATCAGTCTGTTAGGTGAGAAACTGTTTAAAAAAGTTTTCGGTTTTTTTTTCGGTCCTGGCCAGCCCTTACTACCCCATGTAGAATGCGAGCTGTCAGCGGGTCTTTGCAGTGGCTTTTGCGAACGGTCTGGCTGCAGTTAGTGGCCAGGTTCGTTCCAGGATTCGATTTTGGAGAGTGGAGACGGTGGGAGCTGGGATTCATCTGTGATGGGAGGGGGGAACTGGCTCAAGGCATTCTGCATGTGATGGTCTTCCCTGGGCGAATGGACGCTGAGCGTGTAGTTGTATGCAGCGAGGAAATTCATGGACCACCCTCGTCATTCTTGTGATAGAATTGCGGGGTTTGCGTTAAAAGTTTTCGGTTTTGTTTCGGCCGGCCAGCCCTTACCTACCCAATGTATGAATGCGGGCTCTGTCAGCGGGGTCTTTGCAGTGGCGCTTTTGCGGACGTCTGCTGCAAGTTAGTGCAGGTTCGTCCAGGATTCATTTGGAGAGTGGAGATAGGTGGGGGAGCTGGGTCATTCTGTAATGGGTTAGCGGGAAACGGCTTCAAGACATCTGCATTGATGGTCTTCCCTGTGGGCGATGGGTGAGCGTGTTGTAGTTGTAATTGCACCGGAGGAATTCAGCCACCTCGTCATTTCTTGCTGATTAGAATGTTCGGGGTTGGCGAGACCTGAAAAAGAGAAAGGGAGTGCAGGTGGACAGTGGCCAGTAAAGAACAACGTGAGAGAAGCCACGAGAACTGGTTTAGATCCAATATAGAACGCATAATTCATGGAAGAGAAAAAAAATTGATTACATTTGAATATAAATGGACTCAAACTCAGCTGTAAAAGAAGGAAAAAAAAAAAAAAAAACCCCCCTTCATAATAGCAGGAAAATTAAAATTTGATATAATTTGCCCTAACAAAGAAGTTCATATTTAAAAAACAACATGAG